>JAPYZM010005549.1:0-12568 GCA_030522845.1 Psyttalia concolor | reverse complement strand
TGTTTCATAATGTGGCTGGTTATGACTAACATTTTTTTATCAAATCTCTTGTGAAACAATTCGAATGTGAAGTGAGATTACGTCCAATAAATAAAGAAAAGTACATCTCATTTACAAAATCAGTCAAATCAACGAAAGTCCACCTGAGATACATCGACTCATTCCGTTTTATGGCACGCAACATCAACAGACTCTCATCATACTTAGATGATAGGAAAAAAATAATCACAGGCAGCCATTACAACCAAAGAAGACAATTCGATTTGGTTGTACGCAAAGGAGTCTTTCCGAACGAGTATTTGGATATATGAGAAAAATTAAACGAAGGGCAGCTATCTCGCAAAGAAGACTTCTATTCTAGATTGAATGATGAGCATATATCCAATGAACATTACAACCACGTATGTAATGTGTGGAGGAATTTCGGTATCAAAACACTCATTGAATATGCAGATTTATATCTGAAAACTGATGTTTTATTGTTGGCGGATACTTTTGAAAATTTTCGAGCGAATTGTTTCACCGCATACAACTTGGATCCCCTTCATTATTACACGGCACCAGGGCTGGCTTTTGATGCGATACTGGAAATCACCGGAGTTGAATTGGAATTATTCCAAGGCCCTCAGATGCTCCTTTTTATCGAGAAAGGCATTCGAATTGTTCTGTCGCAGTGCCCCGATCGATATGGAAAAGTAAATAACCCCTACATGGGAGTTAATGAGTACAACCGCAAGGAAGAAACATCATATTTGATGTACCTGGATGTGAACAACTTATACGGAGTAGCAATGAGTCATGAAGATATATCGCCAAGTTGACGTTTCAGGCAGAGCTATGGCGTATGATATACAGCTCCCAACTCTGAGATAACCCCTGCAAAAAACTTGAATTCATGTTTATCGTATTAACCATGCTATAACACCCAGAACCATCGTTAGATATACATCATATAAATATGGGTTGATCTTTCCGATGGTGTTTTCACTTTTGTCATTTACTAGTCAAATAAAAAGATCACTCCATAGCAACGGTGATAAATTTGCCTTTTCATGAGTTTCATCTCATCATATTTTTCTCATGTCACAAGGCGTGAGTTCTGTCCCAATATGTTGGCCGCCTGCGTGGGTTGGTATTTCTCGTATATAATGTAGCACCAGCGATTATACGGGGGGATTGTTAGCGCTTAGGGAGAGGCAAAATTTTATAGCGGTGGCCCCTGAACTAGGATGGCGTATGTATCTGTGGGTAAGGCAGGGGGCGCATAAGAACGTAGTGTATTCACATGAGTTTAGCCGACCAATATTGGATTTCTAGAAATTAACGTATCAGATCGAATGCTAATCGTTTGACAATCGTTGACGTACATTTAATTTCGCGCATATATTTTAACACGAGAGATTATACGGGCAGATTGTTAGCGCTTATGGAGGCAAAATTTTATAGCGGTGGCGCCTGAACTACAATGGAGTATATATCTGTGGGTAATGCAGGGGGCGTCTAAGACGGTAGTGGATACATATGGGTTTAGGCGACCAATATTTGATTTCTAGAAATTCACGCATCAGTTCGATTGCGAATCGTTTAACAATGATTGAAGTGCCTTCAATAGTATTTATTATTGAACCATTGAATTATTAAAAAAATTATAAAATTTCACTCATGTAACTAGCCGACAATTATTGAAAATTGTTTTTATTCAGTTTTTTTTATCGAAAGGAAATCGTTTGAAGATTCATAATCAAGCACTATCAATTATTGATAGCCCGTTGTTCAATTTTGATCAACCATTTGCGGGGAAAGAATTAAAGTTGTGTTTACTGATTAAGAATATAATTCGATTGAAATGGGTCAATTATATAGCGCAAGAACCAGTGAAATACTACAAAAAAATCAGAAAAAAATTTTGTGAAAAAATCTCGCCAAGTTGACGTTGGCTTCCGTACCTCCCTCATGAAGGTGGGAGTATAAGTAGATATTGGAAATCCATGCAATAAGCGCACTGACTTTACTAAAATCCCCTGTGAAAAAAGCATGGAAATATTTTGACAAATTCCAAGTTTGGAGTAGGACGGCCATCCAGGACTTGTTTTCTTCATTTTTGTTTCCTATGGAAGAATCGATTATTTTTACCAGAACCCGTCCGTTAGAAATTGATTCGGAAAAAGTCAACTTGGCGTGCTCAATTTGTAGGAATGTCGGGCCCTAACCTCAACAGACCAAATAATTATCAACCGAACGTCCGAGTATAATCGGCAAACAATCGATTTCCAGTCGACATATCGCCCTAATTATTTACTCCATCGAGTTGTCCATCAAGAACATTCATTGATCCAAGAAATTCGTTGATAAGTTATTCGTTAGATGCATCGATTAATTATGTAGTCATTGATGCAGTTACGGACCTTTCATCGCTTTCAAGCACTTCATCTCACGTTAACTCACTAAGGCGAAAAGCGTGTTTAAACTTGTTCGGAAGGCGGAGGCGAGAACGCTTGGATTGCGCTGACTGGTAGGAACCAATTTCACCTCGCAGTTTTAAAGACATGTAAGAGATCTGAAATTCGGGCCCGATACAAGATCTCATAAGATAAATCTAATGTCGATAATGTTCGGCACGTGAACTGTAGGTTTAGCAATCAATTCCTATCTACGGGGCCCGCCAAGTGGACTTTTTCGAATCAATTTCCAACGGACGGGTTTTGTTAAAAATAATCGATTCTTCCATAGGAAACAAAAATAATGAAAACAAGTCCTGGATGGCCGTCCTATTCCAAACTTGGAATTTTTCACAATATTTCCATGCTTTTTTCACAGGGGATTTTGGTAAAGTCAGTGCGCTCATTGGGTGAATTTCTAATATGTACTTATACTCTCACCTTCATGAGGGGAGTTCGGAAGCCAACGTCAACTTGGCGAAATTTTTTCACAATATTTTTTTGTGATTTTTTTGTAGTGTCATTTACCCACAGAACATTTTCGTTGGATGAAGGATTGGTGATCTCTGAACATAATGAAGATTCCCGATGACTCAGAGAATGGATAGATTCTAGAAATTGATCTCGCATACTACATAAAGACTTACCATTGTGTCCAGAACACATTATCCTCCCAAACTTTTAGTCAAAGTTGCCAAAATTATCAACCACATTAAATTCGAAAACAAATTACGTTATTCATTACAAAAGTTTCAACGAGTATTGTAGTTTCGATGTGAAAATTACTGAAATTCATAGAATCTGGAAGTTCACGCAAAACTCGTGGTTGAAAAAATACATTGATTTTAGTACAGATTATAGAAAAAATTCAGAGAATGAGTTTGAAAAAAATTATTATAAATTGATGAATACTGCAGTTTTCGGAAAAACTATGGAGAATGTCCGGAAACATCTAGATGTAAAAATAGTATCAAATTGGGAAGCACGATGGGGTGCTGAGAGTTGGATATCAAAAACCAACTTTCATAGCAGCATTATTTTTGATAAGGATTTCATAATAATTCAAATAAGAGGCACAACAATAGAATTTAACAAACCAATATATGTAGGCTTTAGTATTCTTGACACTTATAAAACATACATCTAGGATTTTCACTATAAATATGTAAAAAATACTTTTGGGGGATAGTCTTATCTATCATTTCAGAGTCGATGATATCTATGAAATGATAAAAAATGATATCCATAAATTCGACACTTCTGATTTTCCAATAGATAATGTACCTCTAAATAATACCTAATAATATATAATAATATCTAATAATATATAATAATATCTAATAATAATAATAATAATATCTAATATAATAATATCTAATAATATATAATAATATCTAATAATATATATTATTCTAATAAATATAATATACCTCTAAAAAATGAGAAAAAATTAGGTGTCATGAAAGAAGAAAATCATGGCAAACATATGACTGAGTTCGTGCAGATCCGGGCAAAAATATACAGTTTTAAAGTGTCTGATGAAAATAGAGATAATTCGTGAGCGAAAGGAATAAAAAAATCAGCATTGAAACGTATAACATTCGATGACTATACAGCTCGTTTGAGCCAACATAAAAATGTATGCATGTCACAAAATATGATTAGATAAATCAAACATGATGTGTTCACGAGTAATCAAACTAAACCAGCTCTAAGTGGGCCTGATGATAAGCGCATTCTCATGCCAAATACAACAGATACATCACCATACGGGTATAAGAATATTTCGTATAATGAATGGTGTGAAATAAAAAAAATATATAATTTATTGAGACATGTTTTTATATTCAATACCTTATACATGTGTTTCCTTAATCCACCTAAAAACTATGTTACCAGTTTCATCTTCTTTGGGTACTCCAAACAAAAACAATAATGATATAAGCCGAAGAAAAAATATTCCCGCTGCTGCTGCAGAAAATAAGATTGTCTTGTATGATTAATCATCTTTTTTACACTGATACAAAAATTCATCTAGTTTTTCATAATATTGTGGCAGATATTCAATGTATTCCCCCATCATCTGCGTAACATTAAGCTTTCCAGCAGCGATATATTCAGCGGATATTTCCACGAATTGTTGATAGCCGATCATCGTTGCATGTGATGTATAAGCCTCGCGTCCTGTTTTAATTTGAAGAATTCCAGTTCCTGAGATATTCATTGCATCCACATATTCGCCTGCACATGAAAAATTCACCTTATCCATCTTGGGCACCGAGTATAGCCAACCTTTTTCAGTTTGCTTCCAATATGATTCAAATGTAGAGCTGACTTTTATACTACAATTAGCATCTGGTGACAGTTTTCTTCCTGTCATGCACATTGCAGCCTCACAAATCGGTTGATAAGTTGCATCGTAAAATGGGTATTTTAGCTCCAAAATATTCTGATGATCATCAATGGATAGGCATTCTGCAATGCCTCGGAGAGTGCTAGGGTATATTGATGTTGACTTAGGAGCGGGTAGTCTTGTCGAGGTTCAATGTACGCCGATCCTTGTCTGACGCCCACCACTTGAGCTGCAGGATATGGATACAATTTGTACAGGTAGTAAACCTCTGACTTTAAAAGAGGAATATCCAATAATAATATTAATTTTCCCTCCTCAAACGCAATACTTGCCTTGTGAAATTTTCATTAATTTTCCAGAGTGCAATTGTTCACTTGATAGAGAGAAAACTAACGATAGGTTCTGATTTGTTGTGATACAATGATTCAAAGCATTCTCAAGAATCTCATATGTGAATAATTCCGGATGAATCATACCCACCTTCGCTAAAGATATGGCATCGATGATTGTCTGCAAAGTATATTGCTAATTGTCCTACTTCATTATTAAATTAAACATCAATTTCTCATTCGATTCATCATGGTATGGTATGCGGGTCCATAAAAAGTTCCATTTTTGTCCAAATCCTCAATTAACTTGACAGATTCATGAACAGCCGTGGGACTCGCTGCCGTTCGATTTTTCATTCCATCGAGTTTATCATGCCGATGCTGCAATCCTGTTTGAATTATATATGGTTGATCCTCCATCCGTTGATGAGTTTCATTCAAGGATTTGAAAAATGTTTCTGAAATCGCCCCAAGGAATCCTGAAGCAGCCTGTTTTTGACCACTCATTGATTCGTTCATGAAAAAAAGGAACTGATTGATGTATTTTTCCAAATTTTCATCTCTTATCAATACATTTTTGGCTTGAAGAACAGTAACACATTTTTCATCTACAGCATCCCTGATGAAATTATGGACTACTATACTATATACCAAATTTACAATGCGCCAGATCCACTAGACTCACTATTGACCTATTGCTGACGTCTTTCAGACGGAAGAATTTTCTAGTCTGACGGACCCATTTTGAAGGTCGTTGAGAAAGTCCACTAGACACAGTATTGATTCACTGTGGACGTCTCTAGAACGAAAAAATTGTCCAGTCCAGCGGACGTATTTTGGACGCCGCTCATAAGCTCTATTAGACTTGAGTATGGACCCCAGATTGTCTACGAGACGTTCATTGGACCCAACGCTTGATTCTAAGACGTCTGTTAGACGCGAGTTTAAGCGATGGGACGTCATTCGGACTCAAGTCTAGACGGTGAAACGACCGCAGAACTTTTGTTCGGACCACTTGACGTCTGTAAGACGTTCATAGCAGACTTCCAAATATCAGAGGGACCCATCGTGGACGCAACAGACGTCCATAGGACTATAAATGGAAGGGCCACATTTTCATCAGGGATGGTATTTACCGGTTTCACTTATGTCTCCCAACATTTTTCGTATCACAAACAGTCGTTGAGAAATTAATTTTCCCAAGCAATGTCTGTTGCAAGACTCAACTCTGCTGCCGTGAAACGCACTTTCCCTGACACTTCATAATGCAATCCGCTTTGGCTATCAGTCTCTTTATTCCAGAAATCCGCAACCTGACAGAGCACCACTACGATAACTTGTAATACAATAAGCTTTCCAAGCTTGTTGTGTACTTGAAAGAGTACACAGAACTGCTGATTTTGATGATGACCTGCTACTAATATAATAATATTAATATATATTATTAATATATTCATATTAATATTAATATTAATATAGCTACACCCTCTCCCTGTTTTATTCAACAGTTATCCAACTATTATGACTGTTATCGAATCCTAACCATTTATCAAAGTGTCTATCTCCATTTTTTTTCAAGACTTTTTCCACAAGATATACATCTGGATGTTTTGTCCTCAGTAATTCTTCTTCATAAAAAACAGCCACTGATTAATTTATTCCTATAATCCATCAATTTATACGTGATTGGATAGGTGGTGTGAATCTCTTGGATAGTGAAGATTTCTGTGGTCCAATTGGGTGTATAGTCTTTCTCAAAGACATGTTTAGCCTTACTTATTCAAACTTTATCTCCCACTTGAAACTTTGGCTGTCTCTTGTTCACGCGAAAGTCGGCATAAAGAAGACGTAATTTCTTGGCATTTTTTTGTGGCACATCAATAGGCTTTATACGAATAGTTCAATGTTTTCTATGATTATATTCTCGTATGAGTTCTGCTAGCATATCAATATCCATTTGGAGTTTCCACCCAAACTGAACTGCAACCACATTTTACTCTTTAAGGTGCGAATGAATCGTTTGCATGTAGACGCCTTCAAATCACTGAATGTAGAGCATAAATTGATGGTATATTTTTTCATGAGTGCTTGAAACTTAGATTTGTAGAGTTCTTATCCACCCTCAACATGTAAATAGTTCGGTATACGCCCCTATTGGAAAATGGAACCCATGCCTCTCGTCACATCCTGAGCATTTTTTCTCCTTATACGCTCAGCCCATGCATACTTGGAAAAATTGTCAATGTCAGTCCGTAAAAACCTATTTCCATTATTACTCTTCGCATAAGCCGTCATATCCACCGGATCAGCCTGCTATGTCTCGTCCAGATCACGAATACTGACTAGTTGTCGGGGATAATTTCTCCGGACTGGACAACGTAATTTTGTCACGACATCAGTAGATATGTAACGCCGATTCTGGCCCAACGTTTTGGTGGAGACCTGGTGGAAGGTACCTCGCGAGTGAGTGGGTGGGAGGGAAGGGTTAGCGCTGGGAGGATCGCGCTGCGATCCGCGGGTTTAATTCGCGGTTCAACTAAATTAATTCACGTTTTTTTCTATTGTAAGGAGGTGTAGTATGGGAGTGTCGCGGTTTGGTTAACTTGATTCGCGGCTCGATTAAATTAATTCACATTTTTTTCTATTGTAAGGAGGTAGAGTATGAGAGTGTCGCGGCTTAATTGGCGGTTTAATTCGCGGTTTGATTGAATTAATTCGCGGTTTTCCCTATTCTTAGGTGGTACAGTATGGGATGGTCTGCCGTGAGTGGGTTGTTGAGGGAAAGGGTTAATTAGCGGCTCGGTTAATTAGCGGCTCAGTTAATTAGCGGTTTTAGTTCAAAGACGTCGTCAGAGGGTCTGCCGCGAGTAGGTGGGTGAGAGGAAAAGGTCAATTAGCGGCTCGGTTAATTAGTTGTTACGTTAATTAGCGATTTGACTAACGGTCACCAGAGGGCTCTACCGCGAGTGGGTGGGTGGGAGGAAACGGTTATTTAGCGGCTCGGTTAATTAGCGGCTCAGTTAATGAGCGGCTTAGCTAATTAGCGGTTTTTGGTTCGAAGACAAGATCAAAACCCCCCATCCCCCACGAATGCATTAGGAGAAGCCCAAGCGCAACTATTTGTTGACACAGGTGTTCTTATACATTGCTATGGACCTAGGAACATACATGTACTGTAACATCTTATTTTGGTTTATGGAGACCGTTCGGTGGTTTCCGTTAATATCCAAGCGAGAGGTCAACCTGCGAGCGAGAATCACATTTTATTCTAGAGGTTGATTTTAATATATTTATTTTTAGGTTTTATTTGGATTATATTGAGCCATAATCGCCGCTCATCAGGTTTGGAGTGGAAATGGAGGCCTTCGCATCATCGTGGAATGTTCCAGGCATTCCTTGGCAGTATTAGGAGAGTGTGAATGAGCAATCAGCTGTTTAAATTTCGCGTCTTACAAGGGACTCCATGGATAATTCTGCAGAGGGCGCCAGCTCCTGGGCTTGGAAATCTCCGTTATTGAATGATGGACTAATTGGGAGATATTCCATTATTTAATAAATTTTTTGTGGAAATTTATTGAGATGGAATTTCCTCTGTCTAGGAATTGCTTCTCTAGAATTATTAAGGGAATTATATGGGAAAACCTGTGGGTTTCTTGAGGTAGTGGTTGGGTTGTGATTGGTGCGATTCTGTTATATCGGCCAATCCCAGTGAAGCTTCTGTGGTGGCGAATATCGGGCCAGCTGGGGGAAAATTGCTAACCGATACCATGTGGATTATATCGGTGTCGGGGACTTCTTGTCTGCATATCGTAGGGAGCAAATCATCAATTGCGTCGCTGTGTTAAATTCATCGTCGGTGAAATTCTGTGGAACTGCCATTTTGAGGGAAGTTGCTTTTTGGAGGAATTTGGAATACCGGTGAGCGGTGGATTTTTCTTTGTTGTTTTATTATTGTAAAGATTCTATTTGAAGGAAATTCGACGGTTAGCTAATGATTTTTATGGCATTGACGCCATTTGGATGACCTCGAGTTCTCTCTCCATATTTAACGGATGATTAATGGACATTGATCATTTCTTTTGTCTAAATTAAATAATTATACTCAGTTTAGTCGGTATTTCGACAGTGAATTGCGATTTGATGGTTTGTGACGATCATTTTCATATTTCTATAGTATAACGGCGATTGATTCTCGCTCTGTTTTTTTTTTGTGGAGATTAATTCTGTATCTGATCGAAGTATTTAATGCGTAATTATTCCGAAATATCGTATAGCGGAATTAGTTTATTTTTATGTGATTCCGGCCATTAAATTATTGTCGTTTAAATAGTAGACTGATAAACGCATTTTCACCGAATTTTCGTGTGAAGAAAAGAGATAGTGTTTAACGACGCTTGGGAATGATTATATTATATAGCCACGAATTTCAGTCGTGGTCTATTGTGTTATGAATATTTCCTCATTTGATATTGATCTCTTTTCCTAATTGTAGTCATATATTGTATTTTTCTCTCCACATTGGGTGGACACACTCAGTTCTAGGGCTGGGACTATCCGCATATGCGAATATCTGAATATCCGAGCGGATTATCCGTCAATGTTTTATAAATTTTTAAAAAATTCATCTTTCATTCGTTCAATTATAAGTACAGAAAATATTTTTTTGATTAGTTTTGTTTAATTTAATTAACGTTGTTTTTTTTTTCATTTTTTTTTCAATTGCTTAGGCAATATGGAAATTATTTATAAACTTGAAAATTATATTATTATTTTCTGCAAGGATTCACAGAATACCTGAAGTCTTCAAATAGTATAACTGTTATTTTCGATGCGTTTTCTTTCTATTTTGGTATGGAAAAACAAGTGCTGAGATCATTTCAGAACTCAAACAATTGCGCGAAGGGCGTACGACATTTCCACCACTTGAAAATACCCTTTCCGAAGCTGTTGAAGTGGGAGGGACAGCCAGATATCTTTTAGCGAGTTTTGAAAGACTCGGATATTTTTTTTCATGTTCTTTCCATCAATTACTGGCACTAAGGTTATGATTTATCTGATGTTCTGAAACTTACCGTTGAAATTCGTCTCCCTCACTTGTATCACTCTCCGAATCATCATTTAATAATATATCCATAGCTGTAAGATCATTTTTTTTTCACTGAAGCTTCCTGGTCATTGGTGCCGGCAACACTTATTCGCTGTACATTTTTTCCACATGATTCCTTATTTCTTCTCGGGAAGCCTCGTGTTCTACGAATTTCAATTGTTTGAAACGAGGATCAAGAAAGCTCGCTACATAGGTAAGAGTGAGGTTTTCCAAATTTGGATAATCAATATCTTCAACGAAAAAGCGTCTTTTTAAATCTGTGACGACGATTTGTTGGAAAGCTCTTGCTAGGTTTGTGTCGGTGTTTTTTAATTTCAAATGTTTCGTTATAAGCTTCTGAACTATGGGATTCACATTAGATATTGTGATCTCGCTGTCACTGCTGAGTACGGTTGTTGCTATTTGGAAAGGTGTTAGTAAGTCTATGAGAATATCAATTGAATTCCATTCAGTTTCTGAAATTGCAACCTTTTCTGCAGCTCTTTTATCGAAGATTGATCGATCAGGAATCACCGCAGCGATAGAACTCCTAAGGTCTTTAACTCTTTCCAACATAAAAAGTCCCGAATTCCATCTAGTCAGACAGCTTTGAATGAGTTTTTTAACCGGTCGTTCAGTTTGTATTAAATGCTTTTCTAAAGCATATGTGCGCTCACTCGAATGATTGAAACAACTCACTAGTTTTCAAACTTTTTGCATGATACCTGTACATTCCGGTAACTTCACACCTGACTTGACACTTAATTGAAGTGTATGTGCGGTACATGGATGACTGCTAATACCATCAGTACTCAGACTCTGAACAGCATTTGTTACATTTCTGGTATTGTCGCGTACGATAGTTGTTACTTCTTCGGTAATCTCCCACTCTTCCATGCCGTCACAAAGTGAATCTTGCAAGTTCTCAGCAGTGTGACTTTCAGTCAGTTCTTCTGTGAGCAAATTAAATGAGCGGGGATCCAATCAGAATCCAAATAATGTGATGTGATCCGCATATAGGATCGTGTGGCTCTTGAAGTCCAGCAATCAGTTGTCATAAGTATATCGGATGTAGAATCAACGACTGTTTTGACCTTCTCTAATTCATTATTATCTAAAGCTTGAACTCTACTCGAAATCGTTTTGCGACTTGGAATTTGATATTGTGGTTCTAGTATACTTATAAGATTCTGCAATCCACGACCTTCCACCAATGAAAGAGGCAATAAATCGACAGCAATCATGTCAACAAGAGCTTGTGCGATGAGTTCTTGGCGCTCTTTAGAGACATACTTCCCACGAACCGCTTTGTTCGTTGTGTTTTTTGAGGCGATTCCAAACTGTCCGAATCTTCAAATAACGTATCATCGAAAGATCGTTTTCATGAATTAACATTGATTGAAGATGACTGAGTTTCAGGCTGAGACTCAGTCTCAATGGCTACGTCAACACCGTTCTCCTGAAGATGGAAAAACCTGTAGTGATTCCAGAGGCTTAAAGTGGACGCCTTATTTCGGAGGATTTTGTCACAATACAAACAAATGG
The DNA here is from genome assembly GCA_030522845.1 of Psyttalia concolor. Classification (NCBI taxonomy): domain Eukaryota; kingdom Metazoa; phylum Arthropoda; class Insecta; order Hymenoptera; family Braconidae; genus Psyttalia; species Psyttalia concolor. The sequence continues at coordinate 817 of JAPYZM010005549.1, read as the reverse complement.
AACTGTCTTTATCATCACTTTTTTTTAAATGATTCCAAATTTTGCTGGTAGTTTTCGAATTCGTATTTGTGCAAGACATTATTCATATTGTAACGTGACATTTCCCGCTGGGTAGAGAAATGCCAATTACTCGCGCCCCCCTAATCCTGACACAATTACCTTAAAAACTAACCGAAGGGCGCCAGCTAATTCGAAGGGTCGAGAAACTAGCAAGCTCGAAAACACAAAAATTCACAGCCCTAAACGTACCCAAAATGATAACGGACCACAAGATTTTCTTAACCTAAGTCAGGAGAGGGTTCCCCGCGCTGCTCAGTATGCTAGGTTGTGGAGAGAGGGATGGATTCGGGTGGTGTACTTGGGGCCATGGGAAAAAAAGAAAGAAACTAATAACTCGTTAATCAGAAACTATAGCCTAAATTTTATTACTTAAACCAGAAAACTATCCTAAACCCCAGCTTCCAACAGGAAGCCGTAACGTATCTCTCGATGAGAAGAGTCTCATGAGGACAATTTGCCTCGCTCATAAGAGCGGAAAATAATTATTCAAAAGCCAGTCTGGGTCGATCTAATTCTAATTACCCTAACCACCAACTGGGTCGGCGAACTAACTAACTGAACTAACTTACCCAGTCGTGGACCTCGAGTAAAACCTCGGAAGAATAACCTAAAATCCCCATAACCATCTCTTAATTAGATGTCAGGACAACTACTGAAGATGTCCGACCTCAATACATGAATTAATTGGACCCTCAAAGCTCGAGTATTAACTCGGAATGACATAATTGATACTCCCAAGATGTATATCCCAACCTCG
>JAPYZM010005544.1:0-11456 GCA_030522845.1 Psyttalia concolor | reverse complement strand
AAACGATTTTCCAGTAAAATTCCCCAGTTACCAGATTCAAAACCCACTAGAATTCACTATTACTGGACTGCACCAGTTCCCTGGCGGAACAGACCCCGAGCCGTAGGCGAGGCGGCCAATGACGCGAGTCAAAAAACCCCATAATGACAGCCCAGAAACGATACTTTTCCGTAGTGACTTTCACTTTTTCGAGTTCGGGCAAGGGCCCCTACCAATCCCCGGACGAGGAAAAGTGAAGAGGAGTACGGAAAAGTACTTTTCGGACACAGCGTGATGAAATATTATATTTCGTAACAAGTGAAAAAAGATGGTTTTTGGCGAGTGGGAGGTTTATTTCACGAGTCGAAGGCGAGTGATATAATCCCGCGAGTCAAAAATCAGTTTTTTCACGTGTTACGAACAATATTTTTCATCTCAATGTGTCGAAAAAGCACTTGTCAGTCACTTGACGCGAAGCGGAGCGTGACTGAAAAGTTACTGTTCCGACACAGCGTGATGAAAATAATTTTTCATCACGCTGTGTCGGAAAAGTGACTCCGCTTCGCGTCAAGTGACTGAAAAGTGCTTTTTCGACACATTGAGATGAAAAATATTGTTCGTAGCACGTGAAAAAAGTGGTTTTTGACTCGTGTCTTTCCTCCCGAGGGTTAAATACAATACGACACGATATTAGGGAGACGATTTTTCTGACGAAATAAACTCATTTCTCTCAGTTAGAAATACTCACTGGTATTGTTTCCTGTTCCCATCTATTGTTTCCTGTTTTTCTGAGGTATCTTATACGAAGATCGAATGATATAAGCGACCCCGAGGACAATAATAGAATATTGTGCCTCTAGGCAGTCAAGTATTTTCTGACAAAATGTGAGTCAACATTTTAGAAAAATATTATATTGTTAAACACATCAGTGAGTTCTGTCAAGATAATGCGGGCGATTTCGCAATCCTGAGCTCATCACTTTTTTCCCAGTCTGTCAGCATTATCCATCTCGACTTGCTCTTAATTGAAATGCTGTTTGTTTTGCAAAGCAATAAATCTGTATTAACAAATCATTCTGTATAGTAAACGGATCAATTTCCGGACGGCTGTTGATAATAATTTTAACAGAAAAATTCCCATCCGTATAAAATGAAACCAGAGGAGCCAAAAAATGAGTGAGACTGGTAAAGGATCAAATGTTGTCAAGGGTTGAACTGGAGAGACGATTGGAGAGTTCAGAACGGTCAAACCTTTTTAAGGACTAAATGGAAGGGACAGATAAAGTAATTAAATCAGTGAAACCTGCTTAAGGGCTCATCGGGAGAGACAATTGGAGTACTCGCTTCGCTCGTTTCTTTCCTTTGACGGGATTGCCCCCTCGGCCTGTCTCTTCCATTTTGCTCTTGAGAAGGTTTGACGTTTCCCAATTCTCCGGATTTCTCTCTTGCGTAACTATGAGGAACCTTTGACCCTTCATCATTAATTACGTAAAGAAAAAAAAGTTTTCTGAATTTTGAGACAGATGGGTCAAATATTAAGGATTAAGAACGAGAGACGAGAAACGAGTTGAGTGATCGGTTCGTATTCCCCCCGTTTGACCCTCGTAGTTTTCCGATCTCTCGCCTATTAAACCTTTTAGAAAATTGGGTTCTTTTGATTCCCTCACTAGTCTCCTCTGCTTGACCCACGGGAGCCTTTGATCCTTCATCATTTGTTGAGCTCTGAAGGTGAAAAAAAGACGACTTTTGGGACAAGTGGGTCAAATAGTCTGAAGGGTTCAAGGGGAAGGTGAGGATTAGAGTAATCAAAAGGGTTAAATTTTTCATGAGCGTAAAGTAAGCGACAGTGAAGTAATCACTCGGCCCGTCTGTCCCACTTGACTCTCTTGACTACTTCCCTTGCCTGTTCCATTCTACCCTCGAGTAACGAAATTCGCTACCGTTCTACTTTGCCACATTCTGCCTCGTGTTATAAAACGTTCAATTCACAAATCCCTCACTCTCCATTTTTCTCCGGTGAAAAAAAAACCGACAAAGTGAGCGGACGCCTCAAGACCGACGTTAGTTTCTAATTTAGTTCCTCAGGAAAAATCGACACTCCGTCTAGACTAGCACTCATTCTCTCTCAAGCTCCCCTCGTGCCTATTCTATTTATACATATATTCCACCTCGTTCATACAACTCGGCCGGCTTTTCGTTTCCCTTTCATCTCGTTACGTCCCCTCTTGATGATGCCTCCTTAAATCCCACTTGTGTCTTATCATCCTAATAAGAAGTTAAAAAGAGCTTGCCAAAGTCATTCATGAAATGTTCTTTTGTTTTATTATCTCATTTTGCAGACGAAGATCGAAACTCGTCATCATTTCCGCACGACCTGAGGACAGTGGTCGATACGAATGCATTGCCCAGAGTAGTTCCGGTTATCGGGCCTCTTTAGCTGCCCAACTTCTAGTCGTGCACGATTCTAAGATTCCAGATACCAGTGAGTATCAAAGATCAATTTATTTTTATTCACTTAATTATTTGTTATCATCTGTATTGTGTGAAAAATATTGAAGTGTCAGAAGTTATTGTGGGTCAAAGGGGAGGGACGAGTAGAGCTCTCACTTCCATTTGAACTTTTTGACCCTCAACTCTTCCGTCTGACCCTTCAGAAGGTTTTTTAAAATTTTGAGTACCTTCGAAGGTACTCAATTTTGAGTACTTCTAAGGTCAAAAAGAAGAAATGAACCTTTTAAACCTGTCAAACCTTTTCAGGGTCAAATGGGAGAGACTTGTCAAAATTGAGTTATCACTGACTTCGCTCGCCTGACCCCCTCACTTCATTCTTAGAGACCTTTCTCTTCTGTCTTGAGGTCAATTGCAAAATGGGTGAATGTTGTTGAAGGTCAAATGGGAGGGCACATTGAGGGTTAAGTAGATCCTCGAAGACAAACAGTAAAGAATATTTGTGGGTCAAACTGGAGGAGTTATCACTTCATTAGTCCCTCCCATTTGACTCTGTAGAACCCACTTATCACTACCAAGTCAGCCTTGAAATTTCCGACATTCTGGACTATTTTCTTTGTCTCCCACCTGTCAACCGTTTGTGAAGGTCAAATGGGAGAGCTGCCGTCAGCCCTTAAGGATATTACTAGTGATCAAACGGAAGGACCGAGGAGTACAATCAAAAAGATCTACTTCTTAAAGGTTAAATGGAGCTCTCCCATTTGGGCATTTCCTCCGTCTCTGCCGTTTGGCCCTTGAAAGGGCCAGACAAAGGGTTAAACATTTTCGAGTATCAAATGGGAGAGAAGAGGCGCGTAATCAAAAGGGCCAGACCTTCACGGTCGAACAGGGGAGGCGGGGAAAATAATCAAAAGTGTCAAGTGTTGGTGAGTTGAGAGAGTCTCCCGTTTGAGTCATGACCCTTTCGTCTGTCTCTTCCATTTGATCCGTAAACGGGAGAGACGAGACGTGATAAGGGTCAAATAGGAAAGACTCTCCTTTCATTCTCTTCACTTCACCACTCGTTTTCCCATTTGACCTTCAAAGAACAAAATTTGTTATCGTTCCATCTCTCCCGTCCGTCACCCCAAGACACCCAAAAACTAACAATGGAATTAATTCCCCCAGCAACATCAGCATGGCCGCGCCAGGAGCAACCGTGTCCCATAGCCGGTGACTTCTGCATGAACGGCGGCACCTGCCTCTTCTTCGAGACGGTTGGCGAGCCGGCGTGCAGGTAAGCCAAATCACTAAATAAAACCCTGAAAATCCGACAAAAAAGCTATTCCGAAAAAAAAAACAACGATTAAGAAGACCCACTGTCTAGTCAAAACAGTCAGAAAAAATAAATAAGAAAAAGAATAAACCGAGAGGAGGAACCGAGAGCAAAAAAAAAGAAGAACGAAATGAAAAAAAAAATGTAGTGGCACATGCTCTGAAAGTAGGGATTTAACGCAAGTGCCGAGACGTCTAAATTTTCGCGACACATCTGCCAGAAAGTAAAACGCCCAGTGGGGCGAACTATATAGCACCAGTGCGTAAGGTCCAATACCCACTATAAGAGAGAAGAGGACTCTCATTTCGTTGGGAATTATAAATAGAAACGACCAAATTATTTTCCAGAGAAGCGTCTCGAGTTCCGTGGCGAGACTTCTTTCGGGGGCTTCGTATGTACATTCAGGGGGGGGGGGGGGAAAAGGGGTTAAGAACCTTGAGGAGATTATTTTTTCATTATTTTTGAGGATTCAATGAGAATCATCGAATTTTTTTCGGGTGTTCTTAGAGGGGAAATGGGATTTTTTTTATTGCGATTTTGTTTTTATCTGGGAGTTGATTAAGGTGAAAGGGGACTTCTAGTTGACCCTTAAATGGTAGAGACAGTTTGAGAATCAAAGGTTCTTAAGGGCCAAACGTTTCGAAGAGATGTGGAGCCTGATTGAAGGGTCAGAAGTTTTCAAGGGTAAAATAAGCGATGAGGGTCAAACTCTTCAGTTTGACCTTTTCTCTCGGCCCTTTCGTCAGAGGGACGGCAAGTTGAAGGTCAAATGGTTTAGCAGATTAAACCGGAGGGATGAAAAGCGTGGGAAAGAAGAATTCTCTAGTTTAACCCACGACGATGTAATTTTTCTCTTACGTTTGAACCTTAAATGAAAGGGTCAAGTTGGTAACTTTTAAACCTTTCAAGGGCTCTTCTCACATTTGAATATTCTTATATTTGATTACGCCGGTCCTTAAAAGCGCAAGGGTTAATGGAAAGCAGAATCAAAAGGGTTTTTCCCCATTTGGATTTCATTATTGAGGGTCAAATAAAAAAAATAGTCCGGTTGGTGGCCCCACTTGGCTCTGTCATTCGACCCTTCAACGGTAGAAATAGATCGCGGGTTATATATTCTTTGAGGACTAAATGAGAGAGCCGAGAGTAATCGGAAGGGTCAAATGTTCTTAAGGATCAAACAAAAGAGACGAAGACGATGATACGAAGGGTTAAATATCCTTGAGATTCTCTTTTGTTTGAGCCCTTATCCTTACGTCTGCCTCTTCCATGGGACCCTTGAACGACCGAGGGTCAAATGCCCTCTCCAAGCCACCTCAACCAACATTTTTCCAGAAAGTCATTCGATAATGAGATTAAAAAGTACATTCAGGATATCAGTTGTTCTCAAATATCGCGAAATCCGGGGAAAATTCCGAAATGTACCTCTAGACCTTTTTAGTAGCTCTTGGAATTTCCAATGAAAAAGGTAGTTAGCAAAATTATTAGATTCCCCATAGTTTCCCAGATATTCTCAGTAAATGGAACTAATCTGAATTAAAATCCACTTGTCCTCCGTTTTATTCGTCAAAACATCACTGAGGCCTTTCCTCAAATTCATTCAGGGTTTTTACAATGACGCATTATGTGTTAAATTTTTGTATTGCAGATGTGCAGAGGGCTTTACGGGTCTACGATGCGAGACCAAGGACGTGATAAGTACCGGAAGTGTGTACAATCGTCATAGAGCGCCATTCTCATGCAAGTTGGGCCTATCAACATCGTACTACTGCTAACGAATGTGTCATGGAACCCAAATATCGGTATAATTTACTTCACTTTGGCGTTCCCAAGTTATTTCTTTCAAATTTCAAATATCGTGTAGATTATTTTCAATCTGAGAGAGATATTTATAATTAGATAATTCTCCATAACTTCTGTAACACGAGTTATTACAATTTTTTTTATTAATACCGAGAGATAATCGTCGTTCCGTACATCCGATCCATTGTTGTAATGTTTTTTTTTTTCAAATCGTGAACTATTGTTCACTGAATAATTATTTTATGTATTTAACGAAATGTTGGGAATTGAGTGGTCAAACGAGATTTAGATTGGATTAATCGAGTTTGGCTATCAGTTTTTCGAAATTATCTCGGGTTCTATGGGAAATTGTGGAAAAATCATCGGTACCATTTTTGTAGCTGAGAAAATTTCCAATGGGAAATATTGAGACACTTTTTTTGATAGTATCCATTGTTACCGAGATATTTTCATATTTACACGAGTGAAACAGTGGGTGACAAAATTTATCTTTAGTTTTTTTCTTTTGGAATATCTCGAAATCGATGAGAGATAGGAGAATTGTCATCTGAACTTTTTTTACAGCTGAAAAAATTCTCTAGGAAAAATATATTGACGAAAAATTGTCTATCTCGCGTGGATTGAGAGACATTTCCAGATCGTTTCACCACTCGACTTCTGAATTGCCATTACAGACTGCCTCACCTCTTGCCTTAAATATCCCCTCAAGAAAAAAAAATCCCAAATTAATCACCTCCCAATGTATTTTTACTCTTCATAATGAATATTTCTCCAGAAATATAAAATACCAAAGAAGTGTCTTCCAATGAAACACTGCCGACTGCAAGAAAATACGTATTTAAGGTGGATTGGACGAATATAAAACCGCAAATAAATAAATAAATCGATGAAAAATAAATCAAAATAGCCCACATGACGACGATTTTTCACAATCGAAAAGAGAAGAAGAGAAAAAAAAAATAAGAGGAATTATTTTTAAACGCCGGATTTCGTCAGTCTCGAGATTCTATTTATAATTTATAGTATTTCTAAGTTGTTATTACTTATCAACGTACGTTATATTTAATTATCTACATGTAAATACATGTATACAAAACTTAACGGTTAAATTTACACGAGATATTGAGTAACTAGGTTTTTATTACTGTAAGTGACGATGAAAAATTGTTTTTTTTTTCTTTTTTCGTTCGTTGAATTAGGGCATCAGTTTTCCGTTAATACTCAGACAATACACGAGAGAATATTTAATTTATTTATTAATTAATGATGAGTAGTTTGTAAAACGAAATTAAGTCAATTTATTGAGATTATTTGAAAATACTTCTTAGATTGAGAGGAGGAAAAGTAGAAATGAGCTGAAAATTTTTTGAAATATTTTTGCATAATTGACGTGTGAACTTAAAAATTATTATTTTATTTCCTATTTTTGGCCGAGAAGAAGCTTCAGTGGCGATAAAAATTACCGAAGAAAAAAAATCTATGTCCAACTCTAAATGTCTAGTAGCTGTTAAGATAAGACGAGAATGTATTGAAACAAATTTACAGCTTATAATGATGAACATATTTCTTTAATTCTGCCGTTTGTAAAAAAAATAATTTAATTAAATTTGTTTCACATCAGCAATTGGACGTTTTAATTATTTCATCGCTACATTTTTGCAGGAGTTCCTCCAGAGATGATTTGGATTATTGAATTAGATGAAATTTTCGCAACTCTCGATGTGTCTTCTAGCTCCGTAAACTATTTGACAGTTCCAAATGAATTATTATCAACAATATTGCAAAAATTATGGATTACAAATCCGTTTAGAATGTATTTATTGGCATTAAGGCCCGAGTGTAATGGTTCGTAACCTCGAAATCGCTGTGACTAATTGCAAGAAAAACAATTATTAAATCATGAGCAAACCTCACTTTGGATCCCCATGCATGATTTCTGCAGGTCAGAAATTAGATCTACTGATGATTTGATTAGTATTTCACGTGTAATCAGGGTCGGCGCTTTGGAGGTGAGTTATTACACCGGGCCCTTAAAGTTCCTTCTAAATTCATACTGCATTTTGATCTTTAGAAATGAGTCCTGTTCATGAGAAGTTGTTCATTTTTTGAGAGTCTTCTACTTTTCCCCAGGCTTTCCTATTAATTAATAGATCGGATATAATAGAACACAGAAAGTTCTCTGTCTAAAGAAATCGTCCCTCGTTTAGGGTTTAATTGCCATGATGTTTCCCCTGACCTGTCCATTTGACCCAACGAGAGGAAAATATTGAGGATCAAATGGGAAGAAATCTTTCGTTTGATCCTCTCAAATGAACAAAAACTCACTGACTTGAACCTTTAGCACTTTCGCCTTCCTTTTTTTCATTTGACTTTTGAAGAGGAGAGCAGAACTGAGGGTCAAATCGTCGCTGCAGGTTAAACCGGAGTTCCGAGGAGACTCACACACACACACACACACACACACACACACACACACACACACACACACACACACACACACACACACACACACACACACACACACACACACACACAGAGGCAACTTGATAAAAAAACATCGGGGAGGGTTCCAGAGGTCATGAAACGTCGACATTTCATAAAATTATGAATTTCGATTTTCGGGGTGAAACCAATATCTTCCTAGTGGAAAGTTAATTAACACTCACAATTAGCGCGCGTGTGGGCTTGTCTATACAAAAGCGACGTGACGGTCATTTCTGTCTGTATCACAAAATTTTGGCATGTTGAGTTTTGTCATTGGATGATCTATTCGTTATGTCAGTGAGGCGTTGATTCAATGGAGCGAGTACTTATTTGATAACCGGTATCATGGGCCGTCTTCCTCTCCAACCATGTCGCATTGTACCCCAGGAGCTGTACTCCATGTACAGACTCTCCTGGTGACCAAGGGAAACCATGGACTTTTGAAGAGGAGAGCAGAACTGAGGGTCAAATCGTCGCTGCAGGGCAAACCGGAGTTCCGAGGAGACTGAAAGAGACTGAGGATCAAATCCTCTGATCCTCTATTAAAACAGTCATGACATTATTACATATATAATAAGTACCTAAAAATGAAAAGATTATTTTTTTTCGATTAAAAAAAAACAGAAATAATGATAAGCCAGCCATACACGCGCAGCACGCGCCCTTTTCTAGTTAAAAAAATCTATCGTCTGACTCTTTTGATCCTTGACCACAAGAAACACATTGAGGTTAAATGTTCGTGAAGGTCAAGTGGAAGAGTAAATATAAGAGATAAAGGTATGAGTAAAATCATCTACAATTGATAATTTTCTACACAAATTCCTACTTTCAAGAAGTACAAGAATTTCGTGAGAATTTTGTTGACGATAGTTATATCTTCAATGCCAACATGTCATTCACAACTCGAATTATCTATTACAAAACAGCGAGGGGAATGATAAATTCCACATTGAAAATAAAATGCGTACGCTTGGCATGAATTTCCATTGAAAACGAATGCTCAATTTCAATTTTCAAAATCGATCGTCTACTTTAATCAACAAGATCTCATCAGAAAGCTCTTCTCTTCAAGTGTTTTAATGGGCACAAGTGGAATATGTTCTAACTGTTAGAATCTCGGGAAGATAGGTGAACCCGAGATGATTCACGAGACTCCGGAAATAGAACCTAGAGTCGTTTGCCCTCACAGAACTCTTAGCTCTGCCTCTCATTTCATCTCACTCAGAAAATAAAAGAAATCATCACCGGAAGCTGCTTGAGGTGATTCATGAAATTGGTGAAAAATCGTGAAAACTCGGAGTATTGAAAATTTACTGGGAGCTAATTTGAAAAACAACGTCCGGCTCTCAACTCAACTAAGGTAAGTTGGTTACGTTATAATTATACATACGAGGGGACGATGCACCGTGGACTCAGAGACGTCGACCTCGATGGCTCACAACGACGCCGGGACGATGCCAAGGGAATATGTCTTTATTTTTATTTTCGTTTGTTAAGTGGAATAAGCAGATAAACATGAAAATGAGTTCCTTGAAGAAATAAATGTGTGGCTTCATTTGGGGGGAAGGGGTGGATAATTGGGGATAATACGTATCGTGGAGATAATTTCGGGCGATGGTTGATTTGAGGTGGAATACAGAGGAAAATAAGTGGGGCCAATAATACAAATTAGTAACCAGGGTCTCAGATGATTAATCCAAGTTTTGTGCGGATTATGGAAATTGTATCGAGGTTTTATGAAAAAATTTGGTAAACGCGGACATCTGGAAAATTTTGGCAGAAAATTTTGGAGAGGAAGGTATGTTTACTGATTTTGATAGGGGGTAGTAAGAGAAATATTAAAAAGTAAGACAATTGAGGTAAAACAAATATTGAAAATAAAAATATTTGTAATGCGGGTAAAAGATCGGAAATGACTGACGATAAGCCGAGACTGGCCCAACGCTGGCTGACCCCTGGTATAAAGTCGGCGATTTTTTTATTTCTTACCAGGGGTTTAAAAACTATTGCAAAATATTGGTTCAGGCATAAGTGACTAGCTTGGAAATTACTCATCCAATCCACTCCACATGCAATCCAATTTTGTAATATTAAAGATAAATTTTTTTATCACGTTCTGTAACATCTTAAGAGCTACAGATACTGGCTACCAGATACTGGACTTTTTTTTTACAGTTGTCACTGTCACGAGGATTTTATAAGAAATAGGAAAAATACCAATTATTATTAAACTGAAAGTCGTATTACTCATTCCATCCCCAATCGGGTTCCACCAGTAATTTATTCAATACTTGATATGAGAATGGAGTGATGGAAAATATGAAATAAGCTACTGATTTTTTTCTTAAATATTTCTATTGAGCATTTAGCAAATACAATTATGGAGAAAATCTGATTAAATTTGTACCAAAACATTTTTAACAAGGTTCAAAATTTTATTTCAAGTTCTGAAAAATGTTACATTTTTCAATGGATTTTCTTCCCTTTCTAATTTTACGAAAGTAAAAAAAGTGCAACCATTGGAATGCTTCTATTATTCAATTTATTTTCCATAATTACGGAATTCCGAAGATATGCAGAATTAGTTCTAGGAATTTTGTAATTTCTCGATGTAAAAATGGGATAAATAACGTTAAACGTACAATAAAAATCCAGATTTAGTTCTGAATGTAATTAATCAGGTTGTAATTAGAGATGAAAATGCGTCATGTGACCGTGATTGACGGTCATGCTATCTCTTGTCAATAAAAAAGAAATAAATAATAAAATTTATTGTCAATAAATCTGCGGGAAATCATTTGGTTACTGACAAATTGTTCCTACTATGAAAAATACATACACTTCACATCTCGAATCGAATCGAAAATATCGAAAGTCTCTCACACTTACTCCTTATTGCATCACTGGCATCTAAGGCGGATAATTTGAAATTTGCAACAAGTTGAGGCCGGTCTTCCAATACCTTGTGTGACTGTTTTTTTTTATTCGGCCCTCACCGGGCCTCATAAATACCTTTCCGATAGGTTTAAATGTGATTTCACTCCCAAACTAATCCGATCTTGTTCTTGATGATATCTATCGATCACGAGCAACCCCATTCTGATCGCACTCAGCGTTCGCCTGGGCGCGTGAACGGAAGGAATTAAAAGATCAAAACTTCATTTAATCCGTATTTAATAAAAAAATACGAAAAGGGGTGGGGCGATTTCGGTCCCAAAGGACTCCGATCTACTTCTTGACAAAATCTATCGATCGCAACCAACTGATCGCCCGGGAGCGTGAACAGAAGGAATTATAAGATGAAATTCCCTTTTTAACACTTTTTTTTTTAAACTCAAAAAGGGGTGGGGGATATCACTCCCAAAGGACTCCGATCTTGTCCTTGATGATATCTATCGATCGCGGCCACCTTCATTCCGATCCCGCCAAC
>JAPYZM010005535.1:0-16946 GCA_030522845.1 Psyttalia concolor | reverse complement strand
ATTACCTTTTGTTATTTCTGATATTTAAATGATTCTTCTACAATTAGAAAATGTTAAATTACGCCATTCAATATTTACAATGCTGTCGATCAATTTCATAATATATTAATTATATATTTCAGGGGAAAAATAAACAAAAATAGATTAAAAAAGAGAAAATCGAGCAAAACAGAAGAGTCCAACAGTGTTGGTGAAGAGAGGAAGAAAGAGAAGAAATTTAGAGAAGACAATAAGAAAACAAGTGGCAATTGTTGCGAAAGAAGTGATGAAGGAGCTTTTGGAAGAATCCAAATCAGAATCTGATACAAGTCCAAAGTCCAAAACCTCAAAGAAACGTTTATAGAAGAGAGTTACTCGCAAATAATTATCTGCATTAAAAAAATTATCTAATGTTACTAATGATAATTTTAACACATAAAGTCTAACTTTGTAATAGTTTCTCTAATAAACTTGGAAAATAATCAAATTGTGCACATTATTTGAGTCTGGAAGTAAAGGAAACCATTGACTTCGGTTACTGAGCCCCCTGACGTTCGTATATTAGGCCAAGGTGATTTTGACTATTGATATTGATATTAATTCAATCGGGACTAATTTCGACGGGACGGTTTATTATTTTTCTCGCATTCAGAACATCACAGAAGTCCTCATTAATTCATATGTTCAAGTATCTTCCACTTCTATTATAAAATAACGTCATTCCATTGTCAAAAATACTTAGACGTTCGGAGACTGGTACCTCCACAGTATATTTACAATTCTCGGGCATCTACTTATTACAAAAAAAGAGTTTCCAAAATGACGCCTTTGAAGATAAAAAATTCAAAGCAAAAACAACCTAGATAACGTTCGGCTAGGGGTACACTCAGGCCTTAGTTGAGAATTTTTCACAATGAAATATAATTCTCGTACAGACGGGAGAATAGCCTTTAAACTCTCACGTGATAACCCCTATTTGTTATAAAAGCCCTGAAGCTCTGGTATCACCGACTTTGGATGGAGACCGTCTACTGAGGTCGACCTGTGATACATTCTCATGTGAAACGGAAGCTCCGTTAATGTCATTAGAGAGGTCGAATAATTCTGGTTGCACTGGGGATACATAGTATGATACTTAGAGTGAGGTGTAGCTGGCCAGGTCGCAGAGTTGGTGTCGGAGAGATGAAATTTCCCCGCATCGACAACTTAATCATCAGCAAAGATGCATCTCGTGTCTACTCGTGTTCGTCGTGGCCATTGCTATGACTAAAAACCATTGTTAGGCATCTCGGATAATGAGGAATATAGAGAGGAGGTGCAATGGGGACAGTATTAAATGCGATGAAAGAACAGGAAAAATTAGATGACAAACATAGAGAAATTATTCAATAAAAATTACCAGCAAAAAGACCTAAGAACTGCCTAATAATTTCGAAACGTAATCTCCGAGCAAAAGAACATTCCATGAAAATTTGTAAAAATTCTCCATACGCCTGCGGCCTCATAACTAGACATCAATCCCAGTGAGGGGACCTTTAACATTATCGTTAATTTTTCTGGAACGTTCCATAAAAAATCTTAAACATCCAAGACTTTTTATGTTCTTAGGTATAATGATTTTTGAAATTTCTGTTAGAATTTACATTTTCCAGAAAAATTACATGAATTTTTCGGATGTTTTTCGGTGACGAACTGAAGAATTTACAGAGCGTTACACATTTATTCTCGCCAAGTCCTATAGAAATTGGCTGACAACCATTCACGCCAGTAGATTACGTGAATTGTTTCGTAATTTTTATCGATTATTTCTCTCCGAGCAATTTTTCCGTGGAAATTTTCAGGCAATTCACTTAAAAATTATGGAATTGTCTCCAAAAGTTTTGCGATATTACCTGAAAAGTCTGCAATAAATCAGTAAAATTTCCTACCCTGCCAATTTCCTCTGGAGTTACAGATAAAATACGTAAGATACGATTACTAAAAATAATCCGCCAAATAGCACTCGACCTCCAAAATTAATCGAACGTTTCCCTCATGTTTTCCTGTGTATCAACGATCGGGCCAAGTTCTGCACGAAAATCGATTTTACGATTTTAATCTCCGGAATTTCTCTGGTCGCTAAGCAGCAAAACAATCGGGGAATATTCAATAATTTTAGAGGTCTCGTGTTGCTATTGAATATTTCTCTGAGTATGCGTTAACACAAAGAAAAATCACCTGTCGATTTTTAAAATCATAAAATGATTTCTCAGGTGAAAAAATGTTCGTCTCTCCTGAGCCATCGGCAAGTTTCATCGAAAGTGAGATAACCAAAAAAGTCGTTGAGTTTAGCGGATGACGGAAGTGAGTTTCATCCATCCTGTTAATCTGGGTATCGCGGCGACACGAGAGGGAATTGTGAAAAAAAAACTCCACTTCTACTTGAGCGATGGACCCAAGGACGAAGCGGATGAGACTCGGAAGAAGCGTCCTTCTCCGAAGAAAAATCAATTTTTATAAATCGCAATATATAAAGATAATTATTATGCAATAATAATATACTATATTTTATTGTATATGTTACAATAGATATTAGATAACATCTATTACAGTTTATATTGTATATATAGACGCCTTATATCAATTTAACACATGAAACACGTCAGCTTAATATAAAATAATATATTTCGTAACAAGTGAAAAAAAAATGGTTTTTGGCGAGTGGGAAGTTTATATCACGAGCCGAAGGCGAGGGATATTATCCCACGAGTCAAAAACCACATTTTTCACGTGTTACGAACAATATTTTTCATCTCAGTGTGTCGAAAAACCACTTTTCAGTCACTTGATATGAAGCAGAGAGTGACTGAAAAGTTACTTTTCCGACACAGGGCCATGAAATAGTATATTTTGTCACTCAGTGCGTAAAGCACTACTTCACGGCCACTTCGCGGCCGTGAAATACCGCCCACGGACGTCGTGACAATAGTATATTTCTCACCTAGGGAAGTGAAATAAAGGAGGCTTGCTCACGTGCAGAATTACCGCCCGAGCCGGAGGCGAGGTGGCCAACCACGCGAGCAAAAAACCCCATAAGCTACCATCGGGCATAATATTTTGCCGTACTGCTTCTAGACCTTTCTTGCCCGGAGATTGGTATTACATACGTCCCAAACTCGAAAACTCTAAAATCACTACGGCATAATATTATGCCGGACGGTACCTTATGGGGTTTTTTTGCTCGTGTGGTTGGCCACCTCGCCTTCGGCTCGGTTTGCCAAACGCCACGCGAGCAAAAAACCCCACAACGCCCATCCGGCAATATACTATTGCCGTAGTGATTTTAGAATTTTCGAGTTTGGGAAGTATGTAATACCAATGCCCGGGCGACAAAGGTAGAAGCAGTACGGCAAAATATATAATTCTCAATAAATGAAGATTTTCATCACGCTGTGTCGGAAAAGTACTTTTTCGACACATTGAGATGAAAAATTATGTTCGTAAATCGTGAAAAAAGTGGTTTTTTACTCCTGGGATTATAAACCTCCCACTCGCCAAAGACCATTTTTTTTTCACTTGTTACGAAATATACTATTTCTTGTGGATTGAAATAAAAAAATGAAACGAATATTTTGAAAAATTTAAGGATGTTAAAACAATAATTCGTTCCATGATTAAATTGTGAAGAAAAAAGAATTTAATTGATTTTGATTGATAGTCTGAAAACACTGAGGCTGGTGATGTTCCTCACTAATTGTTGAATGGTTTGTTTCACCTTTGACGTCGGATTTTTCCTTTGATGATCATGTCAAGGTTGAATTCCTCCTCCTGGATTCATCGTCACACACGCCAATGAGGAGCACAGTTGTGCATAATAAACCGGACTTTGAACCAAAACACTGGAGGCACTGAGAGCTTCAACCCGAGCGTGTGCCACTATACGTACACGCTTTGGTAACTATTAATTTATGCTAATAATATGCACAGAGAAATCACGCACAAAGAGACACAGCGCTCGCATACATTTACATTTGCAATATGCAAGGAGTACTACATGTGATAATCAGTGTATACGGGTGTGAACATTGTTCGGGGAGCGATTTTCTGAGATGAGGATAGAGACTATTGTCATGCGGACTCAAGTCGAATAATGTCGTAATTAGCGGGCTCTCACTTAATTTAGAACGATTGAAGTACTTGAGGTTCAATTCATTACTTGAGAAAAAATCTCAATTTCACGGACTGTCTGTACGCGGAGAGAAATATTCAATGAAAAGTAAGGGAAAATTCACGTAATCTGCTGGCTTTAATTGTTTTCCGTGAATATCTTTAGGAATTGAAGAGAATAAATCTGTAAATTCTCCGGTTTGGCCCCAAAAACTACAAAAAAGTCGCGTCATTTTTCTGGAGGGTAAAAAATTTAATAGAAATTTGAAGAGTCATTGTATACCCTAGAACATAAAAATTCTTGGATGTTTAAGAATTTTTACGGAATGTCTCAGATAAATTAAAGAATATGTTGTTAAAGGTCCCCCTCCGTGGGACTCACAGGTAGCCATGAGGCCCCAGACGGATTCGTAATTTTTAGGAAACAAATTGTAAAATTCACGTGATGATTGACACTTTTTATAGAATTTTTTGCTGGTAATTTTTATTGAATATTTTTCAGGGTATAAAGGTTGCAAGCAATGTTGAATCTATTAAGGGAAAAAACGAATTGTAATTTTTTAAAATTATCGAAAATTATAGGCCCCCATGGAATAAATCAAATGACACTCCACTTTCATCATTACTTTATGAAAATTTGTAGAAAGTAGAATGAAAACTTAAGCCAAAAATTTTAAACAACATTAGGATATAATTAACATTATGATCACGAAAAACTGGATCAACAAATTCAAAAAATCGAGTTTTCTGGTGGAAATCCTCTAGAAATTTTCTCATTATCAACAAATGAACTTCTAAAAGTACTCAAATTTTCCGAACGATTCACGATGATTTTTTTTTATTATTGCAATAGTACTGGCAAAATGCAGTATTCTATTTGAACCCTACCTTTGACGTTAACTTACCAACGTTAATAAAGAATGTAATAAAAACCAAAAAATAACGGAAGTACTTGGCAATGCTAAGAGCTCGACAGGGACACAAGCTCCGCTAGAATTCACTCACTCAATCTCGATTTATTTCAGATTACAAACGGTCCATTTTGCCTTGCTCTCCTCCCGCTTTATTTCCCTCCGAGGAAATGAAAGTTCCATTCGTAGACGAAATTATTTCCTCAGCACCAGCAACTCAATAAAAAGTCACGTTTAAATAAGACTGGAGATGAAACAACTAAACAAAACTGAAAGTTCTGTCTTGTGCTTTCCTACCATCGCCAGATATTGCCCAGGCTTTTCTAAGTTTTGTGTTAAACGAAGACAATGTGAGGCCAAAAGTAATAACTTCGAGAAGAGGCAATTGGACCAAGAGAAAAAATCAGTAGAAATTACCGTTTCGTTGTATCATTATTTTTTTAATTTTTTTTCAAAGTATTTTCTTCACTTGAAACCTCTCCTCTAGCCTGCCTCTCCCTCCTTTCTTTCCTCTCATTATCTGCAGTATCACAGCCGTCTTACATCTAGATGTGCTCCATCCGAGCTAGGACTGCACGGGAAACCATGTAAAATCCCAGTCGCACAGCCGACCGATTGTGCAGTGCCCTAATGTATTCATCTGTCACCCTGAAGAGATGAGGACACTAAGCCGCTACACCGTGCCTACCGCCCGCGATTTTTGTGCGAGCGAGATGTTACTAATCGGTCACCCATCCAAGTACTAACCCAGCTCAACGTTGCTGAGCTTGGATGTCCGCCGGAGCAGCACCTCGTTCGCTTTTTTTTAAACCATGTTTTTATTCAAATAGTACAAACAGTATTTACATTATTTGCGAACCTTTAAAACGTATCAAAAAATGGTTTTCCAACAATAATTATGTCCTTATAGTTTATGAACTTTGGTCTGGAGAGACTCTCGAGTTCATTTGATAGCGTAAATATCAGGTAAGATATTTGTGAGAATTGATTTTTATAACTACTATATATCTTATAGAGATTCATGTTTTAATTTTTCAACATTTCATAATTATAATAAAGATATGTGCTTAAAAAAAGGGGTAAATAGACTTGCTTAAAAGTAAAAAAAAGCACTACTCTATTTGCGGGATAAATTTCAAAGAATGTGATTGATCGACTAACGTTGAAAATCACCTGTTGTGAACCAGTATTTATGGATCACTTTCGTAAAATGGCAGTGATTTGATATCTTGAATATTTGAATAAAAAAGCATTAGAAAAATAGAAAAGGAAAGAATTCCCGTTCTCCTTCTTTTCTTAGTTTGTTTATTTCTTAGTTTATTTATTTATTCGTGTATATAATAACACTAAATACTTTTCTTGAGTGCCAATAATTTTAATTATAAAAGTAATTATAAAATTTAATTATAAAATTAATTATTTCGAGAAATAATGGCGGACGGGAGTGTGCCTATAAAGACCATTTTGACGTCTATTTTTGTTTTTATTCAATTGTTTGAATTTTTTAATTCCCTCATAAACCTGTCGCCAGTGTTCAGCCACCAAAACTGCATTTTCACTCTAGTGAAGTCATTGATATCCACTTCCGGGATTTCTCGAGGATAAGTCAATTCGGTGTTTTCTAAATTATCTACGGGGATCTTATCATTATTTTTATGTCTGCTTACGTGATATAAAATTGGTCTATTCAAGTCATCTTGAAACATGCCAATTCTGTCATAATATGTGAAGTATTGTGGTTTTATGTTACCACAACGACTCTGCCGACTGCCTCGTCTATAGGGAACTCTGCAAGCGCATTAATTGTTTTATTCGGCATGTTTTTGAGTTTGTTGAAATAGATTCGAGTAAGCCTCAGAATAAAATTATCAATTCTGGGAATCTGGGCCCTATCATATAGAATTTCAACACCTCGCTCGCCTAACTATTACGGCCGGCCGTTTCGTTATATTATCGCGCAGTATTTTGGCCGCTCGCAAAAAATTATCGTACCACTTCAGTAAAATTTGTTGATTCTTTGTTAAAAGTAATCAAGCGAGCCGATGAACCCCTCCCCAAAAATTGTCTAGACGTTAATTTTTTGTAAAAAAATTCCTCTCCCTGCGGATTGAGCACAATCTTCTCCATAAATTTAATATCATGGACCCTTGATTTTTAATCTCTGGAGTGGAATGCACGGAGAGCAATGAGAAGATATATTCGACGATTATTATATGGAGTAAGGAATGTAATAAAAATTATCTCGACGTGGATAGTAAACATCTAGTGAAGCTAATTTCTCATTAAAAAAACCGCAACCTAACATTCCCTTACTTTCTTCTCAGACTAAACCGGAAGTAGCAAACTCAACATAAAAAATAATTTGAGTGTAGTCTCCTCTCAACATAAATTTCCCGAGTGATTGAAGAAAAAAATTAATGCAAATTTTTCCTGACGTTCTTTAAAAAATCACGCCGACTAAAAGCACTTTTCATTAGATTTCTACTTCACCACCCGATAACATTCTTTCCGGCAATCTTTACCCATATCTCTCAGAAAATTTCTATAATACATTTTCTCCATGCAGCACAGTGCTTGCATAGCTTCCCTCAGTCTGGAGTCATCTCATGAACATGACCCGAAGGTAATTCAGGTTTTTTTCCCCCCAGTTTCCCTAGACCTCGCTCACCCTTATCACGTAATTTCACCCTCACTCAACCACTCTGATATCACTCCCCATGTTCTTGCCCGCTCATCAGCCCCGAAAATCGATGATCGGTCTCGCATCATTACCTACCGTCCGTACACGGCAAGGGTGACAAGGGTGAAGGGAAACTGCTTTCGCCCAAGACCGCACGATTCGATCATCGGATATTGAAGTATTCCCAACAAAAAGTGAGCAAACGAATTGGAAAAGTTTTTCACTCCGCTGGTGGACAAAGTTATTTGCCCTTAAAAACCTCAATTGACAAATAAAAAATAAAAAAAGTTGGAGAATATCTCGCGCAACGAGAAGACGAAATAAGAAATAAAATTATTGCAAATCGTTGGATCGAACGCGCCAGTAGTATTCATCAATGCCCCCAGTCATAAAACTCCAATCTAAAAAGAGAATATCCTACATCTACAGAAAAGGTTTGACATCGAGTGATTGATAATGAAATATTTCGGTGCAGATAATTGCAGATTAACTAGGTTTAACTAATAATCATTCGGTGTAATTACGTGATGATTGTGTTGGGTTTTGTGAGTGGATAAACTAATTCAAGTGTGATGAATTTATTAAGAAAGAAAATCTAAAATTTACTGTTATGTTTCCCACCGTCTTGACGTAGCTGACGGTCTCGGCAGTTGCCTCGGTGAGGGCTCTCCGTAGCTTGGAACGACGCACCTGTGACAGCGTTCGCGGGCAGAGTACGACACCTTGGGCACCACCAGCACCAGAGCCAGAAGCTGTTGCTGAGCCGGCACTCGGTGGCGGAGGTGTCGTTGCCATCGTCGATGTCGACGTTTTGCACCACCACCAGGGAAACTGAGTGTTATGCATTACACGCCTGAGTTATTTTTTTGATTCATTAAAACTAATAGCGGGGTCAACATCGAGTCTTTTCAAGTCAATGCTCAGTTAAGCTTGTCTGAGGTTACTGACAAGCTAGAGGTGCCCCCACCCCAGTTCCAATAAGTTTCGGGCGGTGTATTTAGAAACTAGCCGAGGGTTCTAGTTAAGGAGTTTTGCCCGTGGAAACTTGTTAGAACACGATTGCAGAATTGAAAAGACTCGAAAGCCCTGATCTCGGGTCCTACGGCTAGTTTGGATCTAATGCACTACATTTGGTAATTTGGGTAATCATGGGAGTTCTGTGCAGAATTGGATTCCGGTGGCGGTTGGAAGGTTTATTTCCAACCAATTATTGTATGGTAGACGGGCGCGACTATCAGTTGGTAATACCATTGAAGTATTCCCTCAATTCAGGGGAGACTGATCACCATTTTGTGGTTGACTACGAGTGTACCGAAATCAAAATACGCATCAACTTGTTTGAATGCGGTGGATACCTCCCGTTCCAACAAGTTCTGTGGCACGTGAGATCTAGCCTGGGGATGTATTCGGCTAGTTATGGTGATCGAAAGTTGTCAGGATGTGGTTGGAGAATTGAAACGACTCGCAAGCTCTAAGCCCTAGTCCTACAGCTACTTTTGATCTAATAATCTACATTTGGTGTGTTAGGTATTCATTAGATGTGTAGAGAATTAGGTTCTGCTGAAGTTTGTAAGCGTCACTTGGAACCAAATATTTATTTCTACCTTTGCGGCTATTTAGCGATGAAAATAAAGAATTTGGCGCGGAAATACTCATCAACTTGTCTGAATGTGTTGAACTACTAGCTTTTCAACAAGTTCCGAGGTGACTAGCCTGAAGTTATAATTGGAGGAACTTGTTCGAACGCGATTGAAGGATTGAGAAACCTAAGAAGCCCTGATCGTTGATTCGACGGTTACTTTCACATTGATATACTACACTTAGTAGTTAAGGTTTTCAGAAAGTTGCGAGAGCTATGCTAGTCGGACGGTTTCACGACTTAATATCACTTCTGAAGCCATCTTCAGCCTCATCGTTGCCTTTTGTTTATTCTTATTCGAAATTGGCTGCATATAAATAGTGCACGAGCTGATTATGGAAATATTTCTATGGTCCAGAGATTGGGATGCCAAAGTTGACGGGGGTAACGCTTCTGCTCATCTTTGAAGGTTGATATTCCTGAGATTCCGAACAGTTATCAGAAAGATGAATATGCTGTTGCGACCATGGTATGTAATACGGATAAAGTATTATCTCAATTCTTTGAGTGATCAGTATTTTAAGGCGGACAATCTTTCGAAATCAGAAAACTCATCAACTACTTTGAATATGCTGACTATCTCTTGTTCCAAATGCTTTGGGGATACCTATTCGAGACAGCTTAAGGCTCTAGTTGCAGAGTTGTGTCCGTCAAAACTTGTCAGAAGATAGTTGGAATATGGAAAAGGTTCGAGAGTTTTGATGCTCCGTCCAATGGCTATTCCGGGGAGAAGGTAGTGCATGTGTTCGTTCTTGGGTCGTTTGGTAGATTCGAGGATGATTAAAGTATTCCCTCCAACCCCTGACAATTGATGATTATTATGCGCTTGACATCGAGTCTTTTCAACACAACCCACTCATCAGGTTGCTTGAATGCACCGAATAACTCGAGTTTCAACAAGTTTTCAGTTACGTGTTGGTGACGTAGAGGTCTAGTTGAAGAGTTATGTCGATTGAAACTTGTCCGAATATAGTTGAGGAATTGAAAAGACTCAAAAGCTGTGATCTTCGGTTCTACGTCTGCTTTGGATCGACATTACTACATTCCTAGTTTCGGATTGCTGTGAACTAGAGGTTTCTGGGATTGGTCGGAAGTTTAATCGCCCATGACAATTATGGTTTTTGAACGGGTTTACTGCTCAACCAGACTGCAGAGACAGCGCTAATTATTGGGTCAACCTCAATAGCACATCAAGGGCTCAACCTTGATCATGGAAATGGCGTCGTAACTTGGCCGAAACGATAAGTACCCGTGCGAGGCTTTCCATTCGTATCCTAGGGGGCATGATTTTGTGCTTTCGCTTTGTCTTGTATTCTGTCCTTCATCGCTCGATAACGGGACCCGGTTGTACTTGAAATCTCAGCGAAAACGATCAGGCCACCCGAGCCTTCCCACACTCTATTCCCATCTACCCCCAGCCCGTCACTTAACCATCCCATTTCACAAACCTATACGATATTTGTTCTCGTGTCCTTGGGTTTGGTTATCGGTCCTTTCTCATTGTTCCACTTTCCACATTTAAATCGATCGAACGGGGAGAACCGATCAGGTTTTCATGTCACAGATGGTACAATGAGAAAACTCTATTTACGTAGTGTTCATTTCATCATTTGGATCCCGTTGTTCCTGGATTTTTCAGTCAGAATAAAAATGGGGTGTTTGAAGAGAGCAATGAATACTATCTAAACAACAAAGTAGCCAACATCAATACAGTTTAAATACGTCAAGCTCATGACAAATACACATTGAAGACATAGATAACATTGACACAGGATAGACAGATTTAACGAGAGGCGAGACAGAATTAACGACTCATCGCAATACATGAATAATATACGACAATGTATATTGTATGTTCAAAGAGGACAATAAATATCGAAAGCAACTTTTCATTACACTGGACGTAAAGTGACATTTTACGTACGCTTCGTAAAAGTCTATTTCCCACGCACTGTGATGAAATATATAATGTAATCCTCATCGGAAAGGTGTTTTGTGACTGGTGGAATTACACACGGAGAGAAATATTCAACAAAAATTACGGAACAATTCACGTAATCTCCTGGTGTGAACCGTTTTCAGCCAATTGATAAGGAATTGAAGAAAATAAACCAGTAATATTCTATAAATTCTCCGGTTCGCAGAGTAAACTCTAACAGAAATTTCAAGAATCACTACTCCCTAGAATGATTGAAAATTTTTGCGGAACCTTCCAGAAAACTTGAAGAATAAGTTGTTAAAGGTCGTGGGACTAAGGGCTAGCCATGACACCCCCGACGGATGAGTTATTTTTACGTGACAGATCGTCGAATTTACGTGACGATTGACATTTTTGAAGGAATGTTACTTCCCTCCTACCTTACGTTTTGAAACGTAATTTTTATTGAACATTTCTCTACGTGTATCTCTCACCCTCGGCTTGTGCCATAAACCTCCCACAAGGCGAATACTTTTCACCAGTGGCATCAAAATATACTAATTCCTAAAATTGTCACCATAAATTCTACATCCTGAAATCCACTGTCTGCCAACGTCGGTAGCCTACCAAGCATCTGCTTACCAGTGGGGAAAATAATTCTAATGAACACCATCCTATTTCACAGGGGTGTGTCTATTTCCTTCTGCTAACCGCACTCATGATTGTGCAAGTCTGGCAGAAGGCCAGAAGCTGCACAGGAAGACTCTCCGCCCCTATCTCCTTTTCAATGGCATTTGAGGTCTTTCCTCTCTCATTCCATGCGTCTTCCTTCCTTCTGTTCTAACATTTACCTTCTCCTACCCACCACTGTCACCACTAATGACCTTTCTCACTCGTTTCATTCTGCGCCCACTGTACCCTAACATGATATCTCTACTTCTGCCGCCTTCCTGCATTCATTGGAAAAGATAACCAACGTAACTTGACGTCTCATCGTTTCCATTGATCCTATGACACTCATCAAATCTCTTATCATAACCGCCAGTTAAAGTTTAAAGGGCCATTTTATTCTACAAAAACTATTGAGAAAAACTTGTGATTTTTTAATTACTCTTGTCAGCTCTCATTTCGCTAGACTGAACTTTCATTATTATGTTTACTTGGTGACACTTGAAATGCAGAATTTATCCTTCGAATTGCAGATCAACCCTCTATGGATGGGTTTATCGATCACATTTTCCACAGCCATGAATATTTTAATGTGGATGGGGTGAGTGGGGAGGAGAGAACATTCCGATTCCCAGAGGTTTAATGGATGTTCATTCACTCCTCAATGAACCTCCAACAGCGACGGCCAAATTATCTCGATGGCTTTCAGCCGCTCTCGTCCGGTGATAATTCACCACCCCCTGAAAATTGAACGTTTTGCCGGATCGACTGCCCTACCGAAGTATACACCGGTATTTCTTCATTTTCGCGGTGTTTTGCTGATTCGCG
This sequence comes from Psyttalia concolor, assembly GCA_030522845.1. Lineage (NCBI taxonomy): Eukaryota > Metazoa > Arthropoda > Insecta > Hymenoptera > Braconidae > Psyttalia > Psyttalia concolor. The sequence continues at coordinate 4,176 of JAPYZM010005535.1, read as the reverse complement.
TTTAAATGAAAATGAGGGTCTCAGAAGTACGGGGTTGGGGGATATTGATCTTCTCTGGTGGTCGATAACTGGAGCTTGTCAAATTGCACTGAACGATTATTTGGACAATCGAAGATTTTTTTGTCTTAATGATCAGGTATAAACTTGTCGAAGGAGGCTTTCGAGAATTTATCCAAGCTTCGCATTCTCTTATGATTGCACTCATCACTTAGCGTAAAAACTAAAGTGATTTTTTCTGCAATGCACGTTTTCTCGTTCGGGAATTGATACTACACGGAGAAAAACATTCAAGACAAATTACGTACACACGTCACGTAAGGTGGGAGCCAAGATCCTTTCCAGGAATGTTTGTACGAATTAAGGAGAATAAGTCCTTCGCCTAACGGAAAACAAACGAAGAAGTTACGTAATTTTTTTGGAAATTAAACTCCAACTGTAAAATCTACGATAAATTTAAAGACTTATTATGGCTGAAAAAATAAAAATTACGGAACGCTCCGTAATTTCTACGGAGCGTTCCGTAGTTTCTACGGAGCGTTCCGTAATTTTTATGGAGCGTTCCTGAAAATCTCCGCCAGACAGCTGACCTGGACGTGTCGGGCGGATGAGTAATTTTTACGGAACAAACCGTACAATTTACGTTAAAATTGCGCACTTTCTATGAAATTTCAACGTCACTCCCAGATTACGTGACCATAATTTTTCTTGAATTTTTTTCTTCGTGTACACATTTTTCAAATACTATAACTTGAAAAACACAACAGGAGAAATTCTTCCTGGTTGGTTATGAGGCATTTTTTTTTACTTCTGTGGTTGGTCAGTCCTCGCCTGTGGGCGTTGGCGAACACCAACGGCACACGAAGGAAAAATCCCGTCGCCACCAGCCGGAGAAATATTATTGCTGTACTACTTCTCACAATTTTTCGCCGGGATAGTGGGATATTTTCTCCGTTCCAAACTGGCAAACTTGAAAATCGATACAAAAAAATATCATTGCGACGGTTTTTTAAAACTCAACGTATTATTATTAAATTATTTAATTCCACAATTTTTTTTTTATATTTTTCATCAGAATAATTTTTCAGTAGATGTATTTTTTGGTGAATGCGACGTTATAACCCTAGTGAAAGGTGAGGGTTACAATCAAATGAGTCAGAAAATACTTTTTCTTACCGCCGGGCAGAAATTCGCCTCTCCTCACCCGACGGAAAAGAAAAATCGTATTATATCCTGGGGCGGTAAAATAAAGGACCCTTGTCCACGTGCCAACCACTTCATTTTGTTTTTATTATTTTGTTATTTTGTACGTGGACAGGACTCCTTTATTTTACCGCCCTTATAGTGAAATATACTATTACTGCTGTAAGGTGCGCGATATTTAATGCCTCAAGGAGGGAAAACAGCAATTTTTAGCGAGGGTATAATATATACTTTTCGTCCCTGGCGCCCGAAAAACCGAATTTCTAACCTGACTCCGTTTGGTTAGATCGCGGTTTCCGGGGCCAGAGACGAAAAATATTTTTCTCCCCGGCTCGAGCAAAGTACTCACTTCCCTCCCGGTGCGCAGGAGGGAATTGCGACTTTACTCCTACGCCGGGGACAAAAATCATGTTCTCACCACGGAAAGTAAAATAAAGGAGCCTTACTCACGTGCTTACCACCCTCGCCGCCGGCTCGGGCGGTAATTCTGCACGTAAACAAGCCTTCTTTATTTTACCTCCCTAGGTGAGAAATATACTAATACGTCACTCGGCGGTAAAAGTATTTTCATCACGCTGTGTCGGAAAAGTAACTTTTCAGTCGCTCTCTGCTTTGCGTCGAGGGACTGAAAAGGGCTTTTCCGACACATTGAGATGAAAAATATTGTTCGTAACACGTGAAAAAAGTGGTTTTTGACTCGTGGGATTGATATAAACCTCCCACTCGCCAAAAACCATTTTTTTTCACTTGTTACGAAATATACTATTTTGTCACTCAGTCCGTAAAGCACTACTTCACGGCCGCTTCGCAAAGCCCACAGACGTCGTGACCAAAAATATTGTTTGACACACGGCTGTGAAGAACTTTTCTGCCTCATATGATTACAGACTTCGCCTTCGGCTCGTCCTGTAACCTCATATTCGCCAGAAAAGTTCTTCACGGCCTAGTGTCAAAATGTACTATTATGCCTCTCGGGACGAAAAACCGTGATTCTAACGTCGCATCGTTCAGTTACGTCACGGGTTTCAGCCCTTGTGTAATAGAAACGATTTTCTGACCCTCTCGCCCTCGGCTCACATAAAATCACATTGGCCAAAGAATAGTTTTAGTGCCTAGAGAGATACAATCGATTACTGTCACCAGCACATACGAAACGAGATTCCTTTCCGTACCCCCAACTCAATATACGATTTCCTCATCTTCTCGGAACGATTATTTTAGATAATGGCAATCCGTCGAGTCCCAATCGATTGATATACATCAATCATTTGTGTTTTCTGGTGAAAAATATTCAGCGAAAGAGGGCCGCTTGATGCAAGGATTGAAGTATGCTTTCACCTACTAGAATATCAAGGATGCTGTGCGGGTATGTGTGTGAGTCGGGGGGAGGGGTTACTGATAGCAGGTACACATAGATCGAATAAAGGCTGGAGAAGAGGATGATGGTTGTATGGAGGCGCAGAGTGCTGAAGGGTTGGCTGAAGCACGTACAGCAGATATATGTAGAAACAAGAGGCTGACTTGAGAACATTTTTAAAAAAAGAAGAAATCAGAGAAAAATGAGCGAAAGGTGAAAATTATTCCAGAACTGGTGTGAGCGAGAGAGGTGAAGATGGCGAATTCCCAGTCATATATGTACATAACTAATGCGATCCTCAATCCCTGCCAGCAAGCTCCAGCATTTCATCTCTGATGCTTTTTGCCCTTTTTTTATTACACACTAGGTTCAGTTGCTCTTATCCCCTTACTCGTCCTCAGCTGGATATATTACAATTTTTTGGACAACTTTATTTATTAGTTTATTTACGAATAGCTGTTCGCTTGTGGGGAGGAAAATTTTGGGAAAAGAAGTCGACTAGGGCCATCATTTAACTGGGAACAAGCAAATGTAGAAAATAGTTTTGTTCGCAGGGTATTTTAGCTTGGTAAAATAAGAACTCCACTGAATAGTCGCCCAACCGATATAATATTTAATTTTATAGAAAAGGTGATCAATAAAAAAAACAATCAATGCTAACGTCGCAATCCGGATGTACCAGACGTGATCAGGGCCAGATCAATTAGACCTCATCAAATCCTGATGTCTCGGAGGCGTTACATGACTGGTCATGTTCTGACCAATCCACTGGATCAGTACTTGAACAAAGGTCAGGTTTGACTTGATCAGAACTCAATCTTTACTTGACTGAAATTTCCACTCGGGAGTGTTTTAAATTCAATATTATATTGCTTTCAGGATTATTTAGTACAGTTGGTATTTATCACGTTTAAAAGCCTCTTAATAAAAATACTTTCTACGCTTGTGAATCATTTAATGAGGTCTTTGTTATTTTATCACGCGGACTCGGCTTTCATCCTAATGACAAAACATTACACTCGGGTTTCCTTTGTTGATGGATAAATGGCGGGACATTTGCTGATCGCATTATACTAATGTGATATCTAATTTGGGAGGTCTCTCGTTCGTTTGGATTGTATTACGTTCAGCACGATATTTTGTAATATTAAACTGATGGCAGAGATTAATGAATTCGAGGGGGCATGATGTGGTGGTGGAGTGGGTTCAGTCAATCAGATTTTGGATTTTGATAAGTGTGGCTGAGTTATGGGAGGATAAGATCTTTGGAGAGAATTATTTCGAGCTAGGTCGTGGGAATTTATAAAATATGCAAGAAAACTTCGCTGTTTGTAGCACATCTGAAAATATGGAGGGAACATTAATTTTTTTTTTCCACAGAAATTTATGAAAAATTTTGGTGGAATTTTCGGGTGTACTTCTCGGACATTTTTTTCGCATTTAAATTTCACCGGAATTTCGAGAAAGGTTGTTAATGAAAATTCCTAATATTGTCGAAAAATCCGGTGAGAATGGGAAATTTTAGAAAAGAATAGTATATTATGCAACATGCGCGTAATGGTGTTTTCGGCTAGTGGAAGGTTGTAACATGAACCGGAGGCGAGCCAAAATAGTATATT
>JAPYZM010005530.1:0-12628 GCA_030522845.1 Psyttalia concolor | reverse complement strand
TTATGTCCTGAACATAGCAAATCATTTAAAGCAACCAGTTTATGACTTAGAAACATCATAGCAAGGCAATGGCACAATTAGTGTTAAGTATGGTGAGGTAATCGGAGGAGCCCGTAAATTAACACTTTACCAACATTTCAATATAGAATTGATTTCAATTGACGCCTGATCTACGAAGACATCAATGGAATTGGAAAAACAACGTAATCGCTCGATTTTAGCCCTCGAAAGTAGCAAACTCCCTTAAAGCAATCAGATTTCGACACTATGAACATCATTTGCCAGAAGATAGATGCAAAATAAATGAACTTGTGCCTCAGTTTTCGGAGGAAAAAATTTGGAGGCGCTATCTTACGTGCTTGCCGAAAAATGCAAATTAATTGAAATTATCCCATCATCCCAGCACCTTCAACATTTCGATTTAAATTTTTGGCCTATTCATTGAATTTTCTATTTTTAGGCACAACTGAACACATTACAAGCACAGATGGTGATCCTCCTACACCGAACACCGAAGTACCATCCACATCGGGGGGTGATTTTCATAATCATCAAAATTTACTGGACATAACGTTATGAGACTGTCGAAAGCAGCGGCTCTTCAAAAGAGAAAAAAATCGATTCCGTAGAGGTAACACCAGTGCGAACGAGAAAATGAATTGAAGTTTCTTCAAAGGTTTCTTTGGCTGCGAGAATTCTTTGAAGTAGATGAGTGATAATTGACCTGTCTCAGTATATTTGACTTGTCATTAACTTAAATTATAAAGAAATATTTTTTATTCGATTTGTCAATATCTTTCAGTCTCAATTGAAGACTTGATAAAATTTGTTTGCATGCTGGCAAATAAAAGTCGTAACAAAGTCATTTTTATCTATAAATCTACGGCTGTCCTCGAGATTCCTGATCCCTGATTTCTCGGCGCGACAGCAAATTTCCAGAGAATTCACTGAATTCATATTTCTAAACAATTCCAGTGATTTTGGTGGATGAAAAATCATTATTTTAGTAGGAATGTACAGTGGAGTGATAGGAACTAGAGTCCCATAAATTCAATTTACCCATTAATTAAGGGCTCTCGACTGTACATCCATTCTAAAAAAAATCCAATATCACGTTTTTGAAGCCGGTTCATTCGGATATATATATATATATACATACATATAGACATATATACATATTTGTATATATATATATATATATATATATCCGTTTTTGGAGATTTTGGTGCGTGCCTATCGCTGATCCTCGTTCTCAGTTTGAGTCTGAGTCTAAGTTTGACTCTGACTCTAATTTTATATATTTTGATACATATCATTGGAAAACGAAATAGAAATCCGCGCGAGTTCATCTCTAGTAATATTAAAAAGCACTAAAAATGTGATCCATTCCTGTAAGAAAATAAGTAAGATAAACCAGACAAAATGTAAGTCAGGAAATAAGGTTTTCACACACGTTAGAGTGGACATTGCGATAGATGTCGATTTTGACAAAATCCACTGTGATTTTTTTAAACTGATCCTGGGACCGCTGAAAAATTATTTTAAATAGATTTTTCATCTTTAACTTGTTTCATAAAATCATAACTATCATATCTAATGGTTTCTAATTAGACTTAAATGTGTTGACACAAACTGAGTGGAGGGAACACTAATCGAGGCATTGATCGGCACCACAATTTTTGTGGGGGGCCATAATTTTTTAGAAGACATTATATTGAGCTCCGCCCAGGAGAATGAGACAACTGTACTAATGATGATTGCACCCTCCAGCGCTATTTGAACAGAATTAATATCATAATTAAGATGTCCCCCCGTCCCATAAAATTCGTGAATTGACAGTAGAAGTGGCAGATTTATGGACTCTCTATGGGGAGAACTCTTGAAGTCGCAGTCACAGTTCACAATATGGAATATTCCATGTCAACTCTGCCACCCCGGATTTGTTTTTTGTCCAGAAAAAATTATTTGATTACTGTATTTTGAAGTACTATATATAGACAGTATTCCTACCAAATTTTATTGCCACCCGATTTTTTGCTTTTCATATAATGATTATCAAACTTTAAATATTCAAAAATTTATAACTTTTAAATGGCGCATCCGATTCGAATGAATAAAAAATTAAAACTCTTGTTTTTGCTCATACTTTTAAGAAAAAAATACTCCATAGGCTTCTACACCTATTTTCCGATAAATTTTTACGTTTGTATTTTTTCTCGGCTCGAGGGTCGTCCGATAGTCGACGGGATTATTTTTTTTCTCATAGAGGACGTCCACATACGATGTAAAAAAAATATGTCAACATGGAATTGATGACCAGTGAACCGGAGAAGTTTACTCTTTGCTAAATTTTCGTATTTTTACCTTCATTGAAAATATCAATGAAACCCATTACAATTCAATTCATTCGAAGTGACTTTATTCCGGTGGATATTTTATGTGACATGCCACAATTGTTTTTTAGTTCAGAACAAAACATTTTCGAACGGACTGGTCAATCGCCCATTTAATTTATTGCATTTTGCCCTGGTCGATCGATCACTGGTTTCTCGATGGCGATTCGACTCGAGATCGACTGGTTCACTGGCTGAAGGACCGATCAATCTTTGGTTGCTTAACGGGTGATGGTGAGTCGATGGGGCGAACAACTGGACTGCCCCCCCCCCTCTCCCTCGAGAGATCCATTAGGAATAAATCCCTAAATAAACAAAAAATGCAATTGAATAACAGAAAATAAATAAAAGGCCTATCTGTCAGTTCTTCCATTGATTTCACACATCATTTTTGATTTTCCTGCACCAAAATAGTATAAACAAACTGATTGTCAATATAAGAAGGATAGAACAGAAACCCGTTGGGTGGAGTTTCAGTTTCACGTGTTAAATTGGTCAAGTGGTACCATCCTTGGTTAAAATTTATAATTCGATAGTCACTTTTGGCCAGATTTTATTCGCCTATCTCAATAAACATCACACAGAACGTCAATGATTGTTAAATAGTTTTCATTTTACATGTAATAACCAAATACTGTATGTGTTAAATGTAATATTCTAGTCACTAAACATGAAAAACGTAAATTTATAAAAATGAACAACAATAATAGCTTAACCCACTTACACATGCAAAAAGAAAATATGCAAACTCTAATATGGAAATGGTATAATTACTCATGTAATCACATTGTTAATGACTGTGAATCTGGAAATAAATGTCAAAGTTCATAAGTCACCTAAATACTTGAAATGATCATTTATTCTCCATATTTTCACGCTGGAATTATACAAAGTTCGAATCTCTACAAAAATCAGACAATTACCATTGTAATGCCGCATTCGAATTGATTGCAGTACTCAAATATCACTCTTCACCATTTGAAATTTCCCTCCAATTCATTCAATCGATGAATCATGAAAAATCAACTTATTTGTCTCACCAATTTTTTCTGTTTATGTTCAAATTCGAAATCATAATTCAATAATTATTTGGTTAATACTATCAATTTACTCTTACAAATATTTTGCGTGTTATCCAAATTTCGGAGCGGCCAGATGAATTGGACTAATTGTTCATCAATCATTAAAAAAAAAACAAATTATTTCTCGAATATTCCATTTGTAATGAGCAAAAAGTGATTTAGGTCGTCCCTTTTTTTAATCATTAGAGTGGGAGGCGTTTGAGCTAATAATTCAATTTTTGTTCTTCTTTAATTGTGATAAAGCGTCGATGACATCCATTTGCTCGTTAGTGATTGTTCAAAACACTCAACAGTTTCGATTTATCTCTCGCATAAACTCGTTACTTTCACGTAAAATGAGTCTTGATCGTTGAAGTTGTAGCCCGAAAATCTTCGAACGTCTATTCGAAAATCGATTTCTCATTGCAATCATGGAAAATGGTAGGAGTCACTGAAATTCATAAGGACTTCAGCGAAAGTTGAACCATACTCGTTTTTGATTTCATCAGACGAATCAATCAGACATCTGCGAGTCCATTAGACGGCGCCAATGACCGAGTTCATTATTCCTTGGGCTCGTGTGAGCCATTTGATACAAATGTCAGACTTTCCACAATAATAAATGATTCGTTGAATCCTCACGTCCCGCCTGGAGTTCGGCAGATGCTTGTGGACCACGAAAATCTTCGTATCCATCGCCACCAGAGATTACCAGAAGTTTTGTACGATCCATATTGCTTTGAGACGTTTCACTATTCTTCATTGAGTACAAGCTCACTTGCGGAAGGGAGTCAGGCTTTGTGGCCGATGGAATCTCTACACACGTCAAAAATCGAACATGTCCTGTATGCCCGTGGGGAATACCTAGAAAATTAATCAAAATATTAACGAACCCGTACAACAATCAATGATCAATTTAATCAGGGGTCTCTCGTCACTATTCGAAAATAAACTCAAATTTTAACGATTCTTCTATCCATGTACGTAAATTCGTGAGGACTTTTATCAAGTGCTTCTAATACTGGAAAAAAGAAGAGAAATCCCGGGTCCCGTCCCACCCATTCCAAATCCCATCCAAAGGTTTCCTATGACGTCAAAGGAATGTGGAAAGCCAAATAAATTCCCTTCTTTTATCTAACAATTATTGCTGTATAGCGGACGGTGGAGTTCATTATTTACAAGTGGAGACGGACGGTGGAGTTCATTATTTGAATGAAGAAGTTTATAGACGGAGAGAAATTTTTTAGGACTAATTACCGTTCGATTTGGTAATTATGTAGGTTTTTCCACTTTCGGGAAAAACTTACCAACCGCATCGTTAAATCCACTATCTTTAACAAAAATCATTCACATTGATAGCTAATTTTTAGTCAGGGGTAAACCAATTTTACTGAAAAGTTAGATCATTTTTTACGAAAAACTAATTATCAAAAATTGTACATACATCTAGAAAACTTTTATTAAGAAGAAGATTATTTTTATCGTATTCTTCGATAACTTTTGTAAGCAGACAACAAATTTTATTTAAACAGCAGAGTAATTTTCCCCGATGGCTAGAGTACTACACGATTATATAACGGAACGGTAATTTTTCCTGAAGCTCATTTGGAATAAACACCCGATGCATAAAAGAAAAGGCCCGGGTTTGAATCCCGATCTAGATCATTCATTTTTTTAGTAAAAATTGCTTGTAAATTTTATATTGAGAATAATCCCAAATCCCATCCTACCTATTCCAAATCCTATCCAACAGTGTCCCGTGATGTCACAAAAATGTGGAACGCAATCTAAATTCCATTCTTTGACGGGAAAGTGGTACAAGAAAAAAAATAGGAAAAACTGGGAACTTTTTCGCTATTTTTGGAATGAAAATAATATGAATTCTGATAATTGCGGTGATCACTACGCAATAGACACAGCTGGATTACTTTAACCAGTTAAAAATGTCAATTCCTAAATAACAGTAAAGCTCGGTTTTCACAAAAAATCATTTTTAAAACAATAAGCTATGATAGAACCACAGATCTCGGCCTATTTCTCTTACCGCTCAGAGAATTTTCAATTATAATACCCTCATCAACTCTCTTTACAAAGATTTAATACATTGTTCTATTATCTGACATATGTCATGAACATAATAATGCAATAAATCACTCCCATTCTCACACATAATAACAATCATCACTGACTACGACAATCGTAACAATAATCGTCACTATGCTACTGTGTACTCACCAGTTACCAATGGCGGCTGTGATAGTCTTTGTGTAGATGGTTTCATGTGTGGTATGGGTACAGTTAGTAGAACACCGGCACTTGTACCGATCCATAATAAATCATTACATGCCAGTAATGCAGTAACACGAAGACAGGCAGCTTTGTGCTGCCGGATTATATCATCGCAACCTGCAACAAATTTAATGCTTCCGTTAAAATAAAGTTCCACGCATCCATAACAATATTTTGTTCTTACTCTTCCTTATGTCACTGACTTCTTTATTTTATAACCGTGTTATCTGGGGAATTAAGAAGCGTAAGATCTTCGCTCGCCGAACGAACAAATTTATAATTTTGTCGTTCATATGTTTGGTACGTTCTGGGAAATTGAAGGGCAAGGCTATACATTTAGTTTTTGACGAATGGGAAGATCTCCGACCCGAAAAAATGATCAACACAACATCCGAAAAGAATTGGGGGAATTTACTTCTGTGCGAATGGAATCTAGACAAAGCCAATGCCTATCGATCGTGATCAAAATTACTCTGGACGGGTGACGCGTTTGTACGGGAGCGTGAACGAAATTGAATTGAAAGATCAAAATTTCTCTTAATTCTTCTTTTAAAAAACACTCCAAAAGGAGTATGGGGGATTTTGCTAACAAATTAACCCCCTCTTGTCATTGATGACGTCTATCGATCGCGAAAAACTCCATTCCGATCGGCCTCGTCATTCGCCTGAGAGCGTGAACGACAAAAAGTAGACGCGCGCACACAGACACACAGGTCCTGAAGATTAGAAGTAATGAGAGGCAAAAGGGTTTGACTGAGTAAAAATCTCAGATCTGGTTTTTAACATTACTTTAGCAGAACCTTCAGAGGTTTCCGTCAAATCTCAATAAAAAAACACACACGATGACTCGCTAAAAAACATCGGGGAGTGTTCTCCTGGTCATGAACCGCCAACATTTCATGAAATTACGATTTTTTATTTCCGGGGTAAAATCAATAACTTCCTATCGGGAAGCTAAACAAATTATTAATATTGGCTTGAGTTATGATGAAAAATAGGGGGGTACCTAAACTGCATAATTACTAAAAAATTTAGTGAACCGATTGAGAATGAAGAATGTTCTTCAAGTTTATAATTCTAGATTTGATACTTACTAGAGAGCATTTTAGTCACAGCAGGTGCAATATTGACGTCAGTGAGGCACTCATAAGTACTTGCATGGAAAAGTCTCAGTACAGCACTATTGTGTAACGAGACCCACACTCCAATACCCCCTGAAGTGGCCATACACGAAATTGGTCTCGTAGTATCACCACTGACATTGAGCGAGTGCTCAACCTCGAGGGTAGCGATATTGAGTACTTTCACGATATTGTGACAACTGCACCAAAGTTTCCCAGCGACTGGCACCATTTTTGTGACGGGTGATGAGGGGGTTCCCACTGATACTGTCAAAGGTTCCACAGTATTCCAGCCACCTTAAATAATTTATCAGCGATTATCATTTTTTTAAACGAATTATCACATTTTTTTTCTAGCAATCTCAATTGATATTCAACATACAGTGATCCCGAGAATAAATGGCAACGTCACCATTTGCAAGGGAAGCGAAAACTTTGTCTTCAATGTACCTAGAATTACATTAACAATTGGAGTACAGTGCAGGTGGCTCACTGTTTATGTAAAAGTAAATTAAGATTGGAATATTTTTTAGCCCGATCTACTTTTAATCAATTAATATCTTACATAATGCAGTGGACGCTACTTCCATGTTGGATCTTTACTTTGTTCTTCTTTATACGAATATTGTCGTTAGAGTTATACACGTGGATACAGCCGTCCTCAGTGCCTAACCACATCGTGGGTTGATTCATGTCTTCCTCGATGGTACCATCGATACTGGATAAATCCCCACACAACGAACCGGTAACTGTGTCAGCGCAGGGAATCTCGTCTGAATCTGAGTCCTCCGAACTGGAACTACTGTAAAATCCGAAAAAAAATATTGACCAACCAACGTGGAATCAGCTCAGCTGGTTAGGCGCTAGTCTAGTGATAGAACCATTGCTTTTTGCTTCCGAATGAAAGCTTTGTAATCAGTCAAATTTAAGTAGTGCAATTTTTCATGTCAACCCTGTGTGATGCATTGAGTCGGAAAATGCAATTTTTGGATCGTCTCCGAACGTACGTACTTATGTGAGTATGCATGAAATTTTTTCTTCGATTTTGTTCGATTGCTCGGCAATGAATAGATGGAATTGAATTTTTTTACTTCAAACGTGCGTATTATTGGGCCCTATACATAAGCCCTGATTGGAATTCCATTCATTGATTTTTTTTTATTTCTGAGTTTTCTTGAAATTTTTTTTTGCCGTACTGCTTCTAGACCTCCGGGAATTGGTATTATATACTTCCCAAACTCGAAAACTCTAAAATCACTACGGCAAAATATTATGCCGGACGGTACCTTATGGGGTTTTTTGCTCGCGCGGTTGGCCACCTCGCCCTCGGCTCGGTTTGCCAAACGCCACGCGAGCCAAAAACCCCATAACGCCCATCCGGCAATATACTATTTACGATAGCTAACACAAAAACGTTCGAAATGAATTAAATGACGGCTTAAGTTTAAGGCTAAGGTTTATAAATATTGTAAATATTCATTGTTTGATGAAAAAAAAATTGGTTCAGCTGATAGATCGCGGGGTAATCTGGGGAGTATTTTTGTCTGTAACTGAATATTAAATTCACAAGGTATATATAAAACAAATGTGCAAAATATATTCATCCTATTGCTGGGTAATAATGCTATGGGAAACTATTCAATGATTTGGATTTTAGGGTATGCCAACTAATAAATTATTGATTTCACGTAAATCCACACTTTTAGGTTTATCAGTGGATTTGTGATATTTGAACACGATTTTCCGAGAATATCGGGCCATCTTCCATCATTCAATTGCAGCAATAAGCATTTAATTAATTATTCGCTCGCGATTAAATTACCAATTTATAATTAATTACCTGTCTAATTGGATGTTTCCGCTGCTGACATCCGTATCTTGAATTGAAATGCTAATTCCACTCTTACTGACGCTAAACTTCTTTTTACTCAATGCATATGAATTAGAACTGCAACAAAATAATTGATAAGTAATTGGAAATATTGAGATAAAATTTATTGTTTATTAATCCCAAGAATAAAAATAAAATTGCGCGAATTGACGGACCTGGAAGAACCAGCAGGTATTCCTGCGACACATAGAATCCTTGCATTACAAACACCATTGCAGGAAGTAACTTGAGGGGGTTCTGGTGTTAAACTGAGTACACACACTTGTCCAACATATCCATCACTATTGCACACCCAAACATCACGAACACCTTGTCCATTCAATATTGTTGGTGCAGCGCATGTAAACTGTAGACCAGCCCGTGTTTTCCGAATGGGAAGAGGGCCCACGAACTCTGGGCAAGGTCTTCGATCTGCCGATAATACTAGTTTTTGTTTGGCCTCGTTGAAACTCTCTTCCCAACTGGCCCGTTTATCGGGTTTTGTGAACATTATTAAAATGTTTTCAATTCCAGATCTGCAAGCACAGTAAAATTAAAATTAAAATTACAATTACAAGTGAGTAAAAATTAAAGGGAATTAGTCTTTAGAGCACCTCCATCAAATTTTTCAGTAAATTTAAATTAATTCACCACTTGGAGTAGAATCAACAATAAAATTGAGTCGGACTGAATATGATGGATAGCTTGATGGGGAGATATGGCCACAATGGTGAACCTTGTGCGGTTCAAACCACCCGCGTCTCCGTCGTGAACCCTCGGTAATGCTAAGGGCAAGTGAGGATTGTAATACCTTGACACACGTTGGAATTGTCGAATTTATATTGTCGAATTTATATGAATTATTGAAATTTTATGCCCAAGCATAAAAAATTACAACTGTCTGTTTTAATACGATCAATTAATTTAAATTCCAACCCGATTCTGATACTATAGCCATCATTTTCCACGAGATAGATGCAAAATAAATCATCACTTGCTTCAGTTTTCACAGAAAATCTTTGGAGGTGCTATTTTATCTGTTCACCAAAAAAAGTACAAATCAAAAATCCTTACTGAGTATTTAGAGTTAATTCCAAACACGCAAGTTGCGAATGCGCTGCATTCCTTTCAGCTAATTGACGTTGCGTTTGGCTCAACAGTTCCTTGATCAGATCCTCGAGCTGATGCTTTGATCCATGTAAAGTACCAGCGAGTTCCTGGAGTTGAGATAACCTGGCGCAGTCCTCCCGTAAGTAGTCTACCTCACGTGCCATTCTCCGTAGATTCTCATCTTTGGCTAAAAAAATCAATAGATCGTCAATGTTCATGCACAACAAGGCCACCGAGATAATTCCACATTCATGAAGACTATTGAAATTATCATTGAAATAAATACTGTAGATAAGAAAATTTACCTAACAGTGAATAACTGAACTAACCCAGTCGAAACGATGAGAAATGATTTATTACCTTTCATTACTTCAAGATCATCGAGCGGAATTCTCATGAGAAGCTTGTACTTGTTAGCTTCGAGCAAACCTACTAAACTATTTGGACACGATGCTCTGCAAAATAAAAAAGAAAAGAAAAGATTTATAAAATTGTGAGGGTTCAAGAGTAAAACCGAAAATAAGCAGTAAACTCCAAAATTTTATACAGTTTTTTTTGCGAATTTCACCGAATAAAAGTGCGGTAATGATTCTGGCTCTACAGGCTGATATCTTGCTTACAGATTTCAGGATAGAATACAGGATAAAAAATCCGACAATCGACTTTCAAATAGAGACCGCTAGATTTTTCAGATACGTTACTCAATTATGGGGCTAATGACAACTGTCTTGGTGGGAAACCGGGATGCAATTGTCAGAGATGTATTGCTCAAAATACAGATGATGGTTTTAACAGAAACTTTTTCCGGACTTTCTTACTAATCGCAGGGATCTCCTTCAGGGAAAGCGAGGAGTTCAAGTGGACGAGAACGACCTTCCCTGAGATCTCCATTCGAACCATTCTAGGCTGTTTTTTTTTCGAGACCTTCAGCAAGTTATACCCGAACCGTTGATTACAACTCCAATGAAATCCTAAAGGTCGATATCAATCTTCGGAAAAATGAATATCTACACGCAATTTTCACAACATTAATTTTATTATATGCGCGAGGATTTTTGTGGGAAATATACCGATATCAACCGAATGTTGACGGTTTTTTTTTACATAATTTTTACATTAAAGAAGGGACTTTTTACAGCGTTCCACATTCTTGTGATATCACAGGAAACCATTAGATAGGGCTTGGAATAGGTAGAATGGGATCCGCACTTGTTCTCAATATAAAATTGTCCCGAAAATTTTTACTAAAAAAATTTATAGTCCAGACCGCAAAGAGAGATAGCAGAGATTGAAAAAAACGAAAATTACGATTTCAAAGGGGTTAATTATTTTTGGAAATCTCGTGTTTCATGAAAATAGTTTTCTGTACGCGCATGAGTAAATAACACTTATTAAAGTCTATATATTCCCGTCAGATTCGCTTAATCATCTACTTAAAGATTAGAGACCAAGCATTTAAAAAGACGCCTCACGTAAATACAGACAATACGAGAAAATCATATTTCAGGATTTTTTAGACGATATTCAGTCATTCAAATGGAAAAAATTGGATTTTTTTTGCAGTGTATGACTAAAATTGTAATTTAGATCACACAATAAAGACCAGTGTTTCAGTAATCGGATGGAATCTGTGGACGCTTCCTCCATGATATAAAAATGCAACAAATTCCGAAATGTAACAAAACAAAATAACTCTTGGAGGGAATTACATGGTATGATAAAAAAATATATATTAAAAAAATCGCTTTTACCGAACACAAAAATTTCAGAGATATTAGCGAAACAATTTATTGCGAATTGAAAACGAATAATAATAACTCACGTTGATGGTTTTCGTATGGTTCCGCTCCTCCTTTTAATACTAGTAATGACAAGAAGATCCGAAAATAAGAATAATGCTCTTTCTTTTCTCGTGCCCTGATTCGAGGCGATCGTGACCAAATCGTGTCGAACAAATGCTCTACAAAAAGTTGATAGAATTGTGACCACATGACAAATAGTTGTAAATCCCAGCTCTGGGTGATAGAAAATAATTCAAATATAAATTATGATTTAGGTGATAATACGAAATATAAATAAGTGATTACTGACCTATCATTGGTAACTATTCCAGCTAATCCTTCAACTAACGATTGTACCTCCCTGAGTGTAGTTTGCTGTTGCTCCCATTCAAGTGACTCCCTCTCCGTACAATTAATTTTCACGACTAACTCATGGACCTCCTTCTGTGCAGCACATAATAGCTCATAATCCGGATGACTCGGGTCTGTGTGCTTGAGAAGTCTCTGAATGAGCAATTCGTACCTAGGTATCTTCTGGACTGGCTTGATCAGTAGCTGATCGAGTCCTAGTTTTCCCTTGTGTTCCCGTTCCATCGTGTCGAGAAATCGAGCAAATGCTGGCTTGGTTTGGCATGTTGTTTTTATAGCTTTCTTCGCTGATTTCCAATTGTCGAGGAATAAGGTGTATGTCTCGAGAACCGCGGGTTTGGTGAACTGATGGGAATTGAAGTAATTATTAAAGGCTCTTTGACGAAATTTCAGAATATCTAGTGATTTAGAATACCACCAAATGCAACGGTAAATTTCTCGGAACTTCGGGCCGGCCCATACACAGAAAATTATTCTCGCGCAATACGAGATTTGGAAACATATGGGGAATCCAATTCGCCCCTGATTAGGGCCAAATTAGGCATGCCGAATGGGACTTAGAAAACTTTTGGCCGTCAAAAAAATATTACAATAGAAGGATAAAGGAGAGGAGGAGTTAGACGCAGAGGAGGGT
>JAPYZM010005529.1:0-10693 GCA_030522845.1 Psyttalia concolor | reverse complement strand
TATCGTTCACGCTCGCGCGCAGGCGTGTCATCCGATCGAAGGGATTTTGATCGCGATCGATAGGCATTGACTTTGTCTACATCCCATTCGGACGGGAGTAAATTCTCCCCAGCCCTTAAATTTCTAGGTTAATATTTCAGTCCATCGGGGAGTTCGTTACGCGGCTCGTCAAGGGCCGAATAAAAAAAAAAATCGCGTTCCGAATTGTGTTGAGAATTATTTGGGAGGATAGTAGTTCAACGCAACAACAATGGGAGCGAGCGTAGCGAGCGACCAACAACCCCGACCAATTTTTTTTAATTCACCGCCTATTTTTCAGATCCTGGGGGATCAATTTTTCCGATTGAGTGTTATCAAGGGATGATGTGGATTTGAAGAGATTCCGGGATTTCATACACACATTAACGATCTGGAAATATTGCGAGTACCCAGAAATTGATCGATGCGAATTTTTATTTCAAGGCGAAATGTAACCTGCCGATATCTAGGACTGTAGCCCATGAAATTTCATGTTTGAACAGTAAAAATAAAATCGAAAAATGGACTATTGCCGATTGCCCGTGGGATTTTACGTTTCAACAATGAAAATCAAATCCAAAAGTCGGCCATTGGCCGATAGAAAAAAAATTCCTCTAATTTCCAGCGATTGGAAAAATAAGGAACTGTTTATTTTGAGTGTTTAATTTTTTTAATTCCAGTTCTCGCGCTCTTTCTCCTCGTTTATTCGTTCCATTACTACGGGGGAATAGGTGGTAATGGGGGGGGGGGGGGGTATCAAGTGAAGGAGGTAATTACTTTAAATGCTCAGGTCACTGATACCTCTCCACAACATCAGATGGTCGAAGGTGAAATTATTCTACTGCAATGTCTGATTTTGTCACGACATCCCCCGAGAATTCTGATAAAACCATCAACAAAATTGGTCGTCTCCTCGAGAGAAAACAGCCAACATTTTCCATGAAGATTATTTTATTCCCCATTTGTTATTATTTTTTATTTTATTTCTCTAGACAAACCCCAGCTTAAAATGAGTTGATAAATCGAGGAGAGTGAGAAAAATTGGAACGCCCTCAATCGTCGATATCTTAGGAACGGCCGGGTGAAATCGAATGATTTTAATTTCATATGAAAGCTGAAAATCTGAGCTTTAATATGAGTCGAAAATCATTCAATTCCCCCCGCTCAATCCCGAGTTATTGTCAATTGAATACGCTCCACTGGCCTCCACTCTCCCCTACCCGAGACTAAACTGCAAAATAACGTCAAAATTTGATAAAATAGCGCCCAAATTTTTCCCCAGTCCGAGTGATAAATCAAAAAGTGACCAATGAGTTAAATGACTTCCCCCAAAAATCGTCCGGTTAATCAAGATGAATATAAATGCCCCCATGAATATCCCGAGAGTGCAAAAAACCCTTTATACACGTCTCCCCGGAATTTACATTCACTCTTGCTGTTATTATTATTATTTTTTTTTCACTGCTCAGCAGTAAAATACTTTCGCATTCAAGATTAACGTATACACGTGTACATATTCCCTTTGTTTGAGGTTCGTTGGTTTTAATTAAAACAGCCACTCATCACGCATATCTGGAGATCAGTTGGTCGGCATTTTATTTCAATTCCGAGAAAACTGTAAAGGTCACGCACCCGCGCTTCGCATTATTCTCAAGTGCAACGAGTTTTTACATTAATTTATGGGGCCCTTACACTAGTCCATAAAAAAAAAAACCGTCAAGGTCTTCAATTTTTATTAACGAACAATATACGAGAGATAACCTACAGGTCTTCACTCCCCTAACCCTCAAAATTTGTGCCAAAAAAAAAAAATAATAAATTAACCAACAAATCATAGAAAAATTTTAATTATTTTTCTATCCCTATATAATTAATTAAATATTCATCAGCAAAGACTAAGCCTCATTAAACTCCCCAAACTCTGGACATTAGTCCGTCAAATCCAACCAAATCCGACAAATCGAATTTTTTTCTCTGCAAAATCCGTTCTATCAACTCGTCCAAGGCCAATTAAATTCCCATTAAAAATCCGGATTTCCCTGGAAATCCCTACGAAATTATTTTATACCAGCAATAACAAAATTTATCACCGACTGATGAGTTCAGGCGTCCGTAGCCAGGGGAAAAAGTGAAATAACCCCAACAAAGGGAGCGAGTCCAGAGGGTGAGCGCGTGCGGATTGTCGAGGGTGTGAGGGGGCCGGTGCCGAGGGGGAGGAGAGGAAGGTGGCAGCAACCATGTGAAAGAAAGACAATGTACAGCGAGGAGAGTGCCACCAGCGTCAACGCCGACGGTCGCAGTGGCAATAGTAACGATCGTACACGGCCTTGAACGATGACGTCAAAACTAGAGGAGCTCCCGGTCGCGCACCCCTCGCCGTCCACAGAGCAGCCTCGCCAAAAGCCCTGGCAGCCTCACCACCAGCCACCCCTCCCTGACTCGCACTACTCTTCTCATTCTCATTTTTGTCGTTGCTCTCTGTTCAACCAATCCCACCACCACAATCCATTTCCCTTCCGCAAACTCCCCCCCCCCCCCCCCCCCCCCCCCCCCCCCCCCCCCCCCCCCGGGCGGGCCGCCCCTCGCCGCCCCCCCCCCCCCGTCTCTCTCCACGGCACACCCTGTCAAGGCTCGGCTGGAGCGGCGCCAGAACCCGGGCTTCATTCATCCTTCGCCCCACACACCAATATAAACTCCACTCTCAACCTCAACCCGACACCAACTCTTCTCACAATCAAAGTGCGCATATCCTTTTCTCTTTCCTCAAGGAGAATCTATTTATTTCTTGACTACTCCGACGGATTCTTTTTTTAGATCCTGTCGGGGGGGGGGGGGGGGGGGGTTGTTTTGGGGTTGGGGGGGGTCGGGGGGGGGGGTGTGGTGGGGGGGGGGGGGGGGGGGGGGGGGGGGGGGGGGGGGGATTAGTTTTGAGGATTTGAGGGATCTGCAGATGGAGAAAGAAATTAATGATGATATTAGATTTTGGCAAATTAATCGGCAATTTTTTATTTCAAAGCCAAATGTAATTAAATTTCAGGGTGGAAGGATTAAAAGAAATAGCGATTTTTATGGAAGTCAAAACGAAATGAAAGCCCTTTTCGCTTTCTTCAAGGAGAATCTATTTATTTCTTGACTACTCCGACGGATTCTTTTTTTAGATCCTGTCGGGGGGGAGAGGGGGGGAGGGAATTAGTTTTGAGGATGGAGGAACTTGGACAGGGTGAGGGGGAGTGGATTGGGGTGTCAGGATTTAATATGATTTTTTGAGGATTTGAGGGATCTGGAGATGGAGAAAGAAATTAATGATGATATTGGGAGATTTTGGCAAATTAATTGGCAATTTTTTATTTCAAAGCGAAATTTAATTAAATTTCAGGAAATAAAGATGAAATTGAGAGGCGGCTTTCTAATAATCAAAGTACGGATGTCCTTTACGCTCTCCGCGAGGAGAATTTATTCATTTCACGACTACTCCGACGGATTATTTTTTTAGATCCTGAGGGGGTGGGTTTAGTTTTGGGGATGGAGGAACTCGGACAGGGTGAGGGGGAGTGGGTTGGGGTGTCTGGATTTAATATGATTTTTGGAGGAATTGAGGGATTTGGAGATGGAGAAAGAAATTAATGATGATATTGGGAGACTTTGGCAAATTAATCGGTAATTTTTTATTTCAAAGCGAAATGTAATGAAATTTCCGAGTTTGAATGGGAGAAAATAAAATGAGAAAATGAGCTATTGCGAGCTGGGAAAAATAGCCCATTGGAAAGATAAAAGGGAATAGCAATTTTTATAGAAGTCAAAATGTAATTGAGAGGAGGCCTTCTAATAATCAAAGTGCGAATGTCCTTTTCTCTCTCCTCAAGGAGAATCTATTTATTTCTTGACTACTCCGACGGATTCTTTTTTTAGATCCTGGGGGATTACTACTGGGGCTGTGGGGGAATATCCACGTGGGGAGAGGGTTAGCAGGATATAATGTTAACTTGGAAAGATTTGCAGATTCGATAAAGAAATTAATGATCTGTAAATATTGGGGAGAAATTAAATGAAATTATCTGGAAATTAATCGATGACAATTTTCATTTTAAGGCCCGGCTGTAAAAATTAGTCACCTCCAAATTCCTGCGACTGATTACGCGGCAAATAATAACCACATCGCCAGCAAATCTAATTTCCGACCTGGAGAAATTATCCACCGATGTAGGAAATTGTGTTTTGCTACGATTCAATAATTATTTTTTTTATAATTAGACACGGCGATTTCCCGTTTATGGAATATTACACGCCGATATCTGGGGCCAGGCAATTTTTTAATTGTCCAATAAAAAAAAAATTCTCTGTGCCAATTAAATTGAATGACAATATTAAAAAGTCAAAGTCGACCTTGAGAGATCTGATAAATGAAAAAGTGCACATCCTTTTCTTTCTCCTCAAGGAGAATCTGTCTGGCCGCCCATTCCTCGACTGCTCCTGAATCCTCGGGGATTATTATTTTTGGAGATATGAGAAATTCTGTTCTCTTGGCGGGGAGGATGATTGATACTCCGATATTTTAATAGTTTAAGGAGGTGAAATGAATTTGATGAGATTCCAAGCTTTGATTAATGGCGGAGGGGAATTGGATTCGGCGATGAGAGGGCGCGCGTGTGAATTTATTCTTCAAGGGTCCCGAAGAACGCGACTAGTGATTGATTGGCGAGGTGCCCGGGGCGGAAAATTCGGACAGGTGGTTAGGGGCCAATTACGGCAGGCTACACCGGTAACAGTTCAATTGATAATAAATTACGGAGATTACAATTGCAGGTGGAAATCACCTGTCGTAAAGTTCCTGATTTTCGATTTTATTTGCAAATTTCCGACGCGAATTCTAGTCAGATTTTGCAAATTATTTTTCACCCTACAGATTATATTCTCATGTTCAATTATTTCTCATAATAATTGACTGATAGTAACCCAAAATTTAACCTGAATATTTTATTAAAAATTTATTTATTTCGAGTTCTCATTGATTTTCGGAAAACGAGAACAATTAAGGGCCGGATGTAATAATTAATCACCTCGAATTCTCCGTCACTCATTACACGTGAACTACTGATCAATTAGTGAGCAGACATAATTACCGGCTTGCTAAAATCATACACGAACGTCGGCAATTATGTTTACTAACGATTTGATCATTATTTTTCCTGTAATTAGTCACGGAGATTATGAGGTTACGGCCCTTAAGGCCCGGGTGTAATAATTTATCACCTCAAAATCGCCGTCACTCATAACACATGAAATACTGATCAAATCATGAGCAGACATAATTCCCGACTTGCAGAAATCATGCACACCCGTCGGAAATTATATTGACTTACGATTTGATCATTATTCTTCTTGTAATTAGTCGCGGGGATGTCGAAGTTACGAACTACTACACTCGCGCCTTAACTTCTGCAGGACTTATTAACGCCACAATTATTAACTATCAAAATAATTCTTCGATAAATGTTGAGGGGGAGTTTATCGTTGTTTGAGGAAATTAAATTCCCTCATTAATTACCCTTTAATTATCCTCGAAGTTACTTCTGTTGGTCTCTAAAATTGAGTACCTCCCCGAGGTAATAATTTTTATTAAATAATTCAAACTAGCAATACAACTCAATAAATCCCTCCCACTCGTTCGCAGAAAGCCCCTCGTTACTTGACAATAGTCAACAAGATGAGAAAAAAAATACCGTTTTACAGTTCACCACTTCACACTTCGAGTTAAACTCACGCTTGATTGAATGGGAATCAGTTGATAAGTGGAATAGTCAAGTGGAACGTAACATAATCTCCCTGGCAAATTATTCAATAAATAATTGTGCCAACGTATTGGCATTTCCCTGATATTTCCGTCGCCGGAATAACTTCATAATCCAAACGATAAGGCAAATTTCTCCGTGTACTCAATATTTGATTCGATCACTTGAGAGTCCGTAGAATCTGAAGCTATCGTGAACTCCTAAACATGTCGTCAACTTTCAACCAGGATTATTCATCCAATAAATTCTTGAGAACTCTTCCGGACTCAGTAAAATTTATCGTGGAATCCTCGGTATAAGCTGTACATATGCGACCGGCAGTATGTAACTGCTGGAAGTAATCCAATTACACGAGAGCCCCAGCGAAACCTAAATTATCATCTTGAATTCCCATTTGCCCGGAATCCTGTTGTTATGAGGTGTGTCCTTAACAGCCTAATTACTCTATTTATCATTGCGGCAAATGTGCGTCGTTTGTTGTTGCATTGTAACCCCAAAGAGAATACTCATTATAAAATAAAATTGAAATTATCAAACTTCGCAGATTGGAAATTATAGTTTCATAATTTCTTAAGCCCAATCTAGGACTTCTACCCTAAGGAAAATGAGTAGATTAGAGTGCAATAAAAATGTGTTATCCTCAGAAATTGAGTGAAACAACTGTAAGCACGCAATATCGGCGAAATGTTGGCGCAACGTTGGCTCAATGTCGGCGCAATGTTGGCGGAAAGTTGGCGCTCTGCAATAAGACCGGATTGTCTTGAACCGTCAGGTACTCTCGCTCTAGATTATAATCCACTAAATTCCCTCGGGTATCCTCCCCCCAGGCGGATCCCTTCTCATCCCCCGAATATTGACATTAACTTCTCGCAAATCTTGGAGGCTGATCAAATGAAGGGAGCGCTAATGCAAAATGTGAGAATTAAGTGATTAGATGGTACTCAACAAATACCATACTCACCAAATATGAATCCGGAATTCATTAGGGAATTGCAAGGGGGGATTGAAGCTGAAGTATTTCTTCTCCACCCCATGCATTTTCCATTCGGTATAAAATATCCAAGGACTTGAAGATTATTCAACATCCTGACTTCACCTGATTCATCGCAATCGATATCACCAAAGAATATCTCATTAGAATTTTATTTAATTTGAATAAATTGGAGAATTGATTTTGTCCTCCTGAAGTTGGACAAAACCAATTATTTCCTGTATTCCTTTTTTTTAGTTGATTAATTTTTTTTTTCCAGCTGCGCATGTGTTTGGAGTTAAAAAGTTTGTTTTATAAAAAGTTGTTTCGTTAATTCATGAACTGAATTGAATTATTTAAGACACTATAGGGGCTACTGCTCACTTTGCTCGCAAACGGCTCGCTTACCCCTGGAGAAACGATAGCTCACGATAAAAGTTTGCAAAATAATTTAATAAGTTAATCTGTTGTAGCCATCAAAGTCGTAGTCCCTAACAATGATGGATATTCTTCTCAAAGCTAAAACTTCTTTGCCGTCCGGTTGATCCTGAAAGCTGAGAACGTTCCCCCCAAGACTAGACAATAGACGAGAAATTCAATTTACGAGAAAAGTTGAAATAATATTATAGCCCAGCAGGAGCTCCACGAAACCGCGAATTAAACTAAACGCGTGAGGGCATAATTTTCAATCAACAAACTAATGCAAAAACCTCACAACGTGGGTTTTGTCCCAGGGCCATTGGCGTGAAGGAGGTCACCCTTTACCCTCGTTTGTTATCCACCCCCACGATTTTTGCCTCTTGCCACCTCACGTTTAAATGCACTCGTGAGTACACTTTATGTTCCTATCCGCCCTTTTGTCCCTGTACGCGAACTTTATATCTGTACTCGTGACTGTTTTAAAGGTCATCAACATATTTTATTTAAGATCAGTGTACTCAGGAGACGTTGGAGGAGAGAAAATAATCGAGCCTATTTGTTTAATAAAAAATGTCGCTGCCATTTTCTTTCTTCATCAAAATTGTTGAAGACTTCAATTTTGCGGTGGCCGCAATCGCGCGTTTTCTAATTTTTTATGCATAACTCGACAAAAGTGAAATTGTTAATTTTTACTGCCGAAGAAAAAAAAACATTAAAGTAACTAATCGATTAGCTAATTGAAATTAATTTTAAAAAACTATATAAATATTTTCGTTGTATCTAATTCCGGAATAATCTGCGGAATTCAAATGGCATTTTAAGAATATGTGATTTCCCTTCTCGTTGTTAAATTTAGACTTTAAGGCTTGTTAAATAAACAAGATCATTTCTAAATATTAATTTGTTTAAACGCATTTTAAAGAACGACAGCAAAAAAACTGGAATATCCTTCACGTAACGAACTCTTGGCAGAATTCCTCGGGAATTAGAGAAGGTTCACCCGAGATACGTGACTGCGTCAGAAAATCCCCGACGCGCAGTGGGAAAAAACAGTAACGTGATGAATACCTCAATTTCCCGCGAGGGAAAAAAAATCCGGCCGCATAATCAGCATCTCAAATTCCCGCCATCATTCATTCATTCTAATGCACTGTCATCAGCCAGACGTAGGAGTGAACATTCCTCACGAGATCTTCCGTAACTGATGATGCGCCAAGAGCCAAACAACACCCACCGCAGCCTCAAGGTCACGTCAAAGAGGCCCTCCCAAATGAGAGGTTGAAGCGATGATGATGATGTTGAAAGGTAAATTATCAAAAATAGAAGTAAAAGTCTCGATATCCATCAATGATTCATATTAAACCAATGCCACCGTCCAGACACGTCAACGCACGTCAATAACGCGCGTCAACCCACATCCTCAATAATGAATGCCCCCGGCCAATCAACCAGTGCCATCTCAGCCTGAAGGTCCCAACCAAACAGAAAATTCCTTGATAAGAGCGCACAGAATAACAACTCAAACCGACGTCAACATAAATAAATAAAAACCCTGACGTAAACTTCGTAACCAAACAAAGCGAACCTCTGAATCATTGAATCGGAATACCAAACAGGGTATAAACTTAAGAGAAGCAGACCTACAATTCTATTTACCTCGGTAAATAAAGTCTGAATGAGCGACGACAGCAATTGTCAATGCTACCAAAAACTAGTGGACAAGAAACAGAAGATGTTGAAGAGATCAATTGAGCATGAAAAATCAAATCAATCTTCTACAAATTTGAACACTAAAGCAACTGCAAACCGTCTGCGAGCCTCAACTCAACGGAGAACGGCCAAATTGCGATGATGTAAAACTGAACACATTAAAAGTAGTTCCAACAACACATCAGCACACGTCAATGAGCGAAAAATCAACGTCAACTGTTGAATAAAAAAATAATTGCAAAATATTTGGTACCCTCGAGTAAAAGAACAAGACCAACAGCACATCAATGTCCACCAAACATTCATCATGAATCAACCGAGGCGCATTAACACGCATCATTATCTCCGAATCATCCCACATAGTCTTAAAATATTAAAAGTAGTTCCAACAACACATCAGTACACGTCAATGAACGAAAAATCAACTTCAACTGTTGAATGAAGGAATCATTGCAAAACGTTTGGTACACATCAATGTCCACCAAATATTCATCATAAATCAACCCAGGCACATCAACACGCGTCATTATCTCCCATCATCACACATCCTCACTAACTTATACCCAGCCAAGGTCGCGGCAAACCTAGACCTTGCTAAGAATTCCCAGACAAACAAACCCCACCCTAAACTTCGTCCCCAAACAAAGCAAATCTTTCCGATTGAATTGGAATACCAAACAAGGTATAAACTTTACAAAAGCAGATCTACAATTCTATTTACCTCGACAATTGAAGTCTGAAGGAAACACGATGACAATCGTCAACGCTTGAAGAAGACAATGCACAAAGACCAGAAGATGTTCAGTATAACGACCGAGCATGAAAAAATCACCAGAGTCTTTGACAAAGCTTGAGTAGAAAAATGATAGCAACCCAATTAGCCAACCCCGAGTCATCACGATCCCCAATAGCATGCCAGCCTGTGCTAATACTGAACTGCAAATATCAAGAAGAATCCCAACAAAAGCACCAATTCTCAACAATCATCAATCATACATCCGTAGTTTCGTCCAGGCACATCAGCACAGCTCATCTGAACAATTAGCCTAACCAAATCATTGCAAAACATTTGCCAACCACCTAGAGTTTACATCCCCCAATAATTGTTGCCCAACCAATCAGCCATAGCCAGCTTCCCCTCAAGGTCGCGGCAAGCCCAAAACCCCTTGATAAGAATTCACAGAATAACAAACCCCACCGTAAACTTCATACCCAAACAAAGCGAATCTTTACGATTGAATTGGAATACCAAATAAAGTATACACTTCACAGAAGTAGACATACAATTCTATTTACCTCGACAAATGAAGTCTGAAGGAAACATGATAACAATTGTCAATGCAGCAGAGAGGCTGTGCACAAAGAACAAGAGGTGTGAGGGAGGAGATGTCACACGATACAGGTATGAGGATGGTAGATTTCACAAGAGAGAAAGGGAAAGAGAGGGAGAAAGCGAGAGAGAGGGGAAAGGAGAGAGAGAAAGAGAGAGAGAGAGAGAGAGAGAGAGAGAGCAGGCGTTTTACAACCAGTAGGTGAACACTGGCGGGGGGTGTCGACGGAGGATTGGCGGAGCATATTTGTGAATGGAACGAACGTCTTTGTCCAGGTGGTGGGGGACAGAATCAATATGGCCGGCCGCGCCCCTCAGCACAGGATTGTGACGTCACGGACGAGGGAGAGATGAGCAAATCGAGTGTGAGAGGATGAAAATACTCGATGGCAATTCTTTTAATAAATTATCAAAATAATATTCCCCTATTTATGTCCTTTTTATCTCCCCCCCCCC
>JAPYZM010005518.1:0-10945 GCA_030522845.1 Psyttalia concolor | reverse complement strand
CGTTACGAGGCTCGTCAAGGGCCGAATAAAAGAAAAAAAGTCGCGTTACGAATTGTATTGAGAATTAATCGGGAAGATAGTAGTTCAACGCAACAACAACGGGAGCGAGCGTAGCGAGCGACCAACAATCCAGACCAATTTTTTGTTTCTTAATTTATCCTGACCATTTTGGCGTGGCATTGATTATATTGAATGAACTTTGAAATATGGAACTGAGTGAATATTATTCGAAACCTTTGGCTCAGATGTTGATGATATACTATCCATAAAAAAAACTTGAATCAAACCTATTTTATACGAGATTCTAATAAAAATGTCAAAATCGGTTAAAAATATATAGTATATTTCATAATTCAATCAGTATCAGTGTGTTTGGAGGAGACATTGTCATAATTTAGATCAAATTTCTTTTACTTCTGAAGCCTATGTCCATTTTTTTTTATATTCACAAAGATTTAAATAAAAAAAAAGTCACAACCAAAGTGGTCAAATACCGGAACTACTTTTTCTACGCACGAGATAGTGCAATTTCGACCATTAATATCAAGAGGCACTCAGAACTATATATCTGGTACTTGACGATCGATTAGTAGTAAATGAGTTCCGTCTTTAAGAAATAAAATTATGAATGCGAAGCCCAAGTGATTTGCTCGAAAACCTTGACGAATATGTTCATTTCCGAAAGATCTTCAGACAATTATCCGTTGAATTTTAAAGCTAGCATGACATTCGTTCGATGATTTCCTCATATGATATTCAGCCAATAGAATCAAGATACGCGACAACGTGTCGAGCCAAGTTGACGTTTTATCGGTGTGACGTCATAGGCCGATGCTGTCGCGTATAATATACACGACACAACTACTCCCCGAATGGGTTTTATTTTTGTTCTCATAACCCGGGAATTTTTGGCGGAACCATCCTTAGTTACATTATATAAGTTGGCTATGAGCTTGACGAAGATATTTTTACTTTCTCGATTAAATCAGTGAATCAAAACATCCTCTCATAGCAACCATCAAAATGTAATATTTCGTCGATTTTATTTTCTCAGCGTTAGTATTTCGTTATTCGTAGTTGGCAATGAAAAGAACATCTATTTCTCCCATTTTTCTGTATCTTTCTTCTTTTCTTTCTACAGTGACTATAGGGGAGATATTCATGATTATTGATAGACTTCGACATGAAAATTCTGTAGCGGAGGCGCCTGAACTAATTCAGTGCCCTCTTGGGGTATGGCAGGGCGCATATAAGAGCATCGGTAACAGCGCACAGCGTAGCCCCAGATTACCGTTACATCATGGGAAATTAATTTTGTTTTCATTCGGCTCGTTTGTAGGTTCATTGTAGGTCATTGTAAGTTCATTTATTCCAATTGAAGGTAATTAAATGCTTATTTTTAGCCACCATGAAAAAAAAAACAAAAAGGGGGTGCTAAGTCCTTCCTAACAATGTTTTTAAGTAAACAGAAAATAATTATTTGCAATTGAAATAAATGAACTTACAATAATCAGCAATAGATCTTCAAATCAGCTGAAAAAATTTTTTTTTTCAATTGTATGTTGATAACTAAATGGGGCTTTGGATTATGTCAGGGCGCGTATTAAAGGTCAGCCACAAATAAGAGCGTACAGGATAGAGCGCTGGAAAGAGTGTACGTCATTCGGCAAATTTTAGGAAAGACCGTTCATAATTCTGGGAACGATGGTTGTTTAGTAATAATCAAAAAACCGTCAGACTGTGTACTTGGAAAAAGTTCATTAAAATAATAAAAAATTTATTCTATTCGATGCTGGAGAATTTGAGAATAACAAAGCAATAGTTTTCTCGTGTTGGGACGCTACTATTAGATCAATAATAATTAATAAACGAAAATTGAGAATTCAGTATATACAATGACGTCACTTGACACATATCTGACAATTCCCACCTTCTCCTCCCAGACTCTTTAATTGGAAAAATTCTTGAAAATAACAAAATTTTTATTCTGATTAATGCTGAAGAATTGAAGAATACGAACATCATAGGCTATTTTATATTTGAGAAAGTCCCAGACATTGATAATCAATGGATAAAATATTTTACATATACCCATTTCACTCCGCTCCCGTGATTAAAAATAAACTATCTCTCAACTCAGAATACTTTTCTGATTTCATGTTGCGGACACTGGGTCACTCGGTGACTCGAAAAGGTATCCAAAAGGGAACGACTTGAGTTGACCGGGCCGTGACTAATAAAAACAGGTAGTGACCGACAAGATGGTTTCGAGGAGTAATTCTCGAGGTTGGGAACTGTTTGGGTGGGACAAAACACTAAGGTGTACCATGGATAATCGTACGTAGGAGTGAAACCAAGAGGAGTGAGAAAGAATACCCTATATTCCCTTGTGTTTTATAGTAAATTGGTGGTTTATTCTTAAAAGTGAAGCAATACAGAAGAGATCCGAGATAAAACCGAGGAGTAAGTGTAATAGTTTGAAACTGATCAAAAAGAAGTGTAATATTTGTTGCGTTGTGACTTACTGTTGTTGAGATTTTAAAGGGGGAGGGTACGATCACTCAGATGTCCCGACTCTGGATACTGGTGCGATGATCCCAAGCTGGAAGCTCTCACTTCCTTGTGAGTTCGGGATGGTAGGCCGATGAAGCAGACAGGCTCCCGTCGATGGTGCTGACTCGAGTTGTGGTGATGACGCAGGTACCAGCAGTACCTTGGATAGGGTTGATGATGTTGATAGTCTTGATTTGGTTGGTGGTCTTGATGCGGTTGTTGGTCTTGATGTGGTTGATGGTCTTGGACCAGTTGAAATAGTCAACCAATGCAATAGACTGGCTGATCAGAGAACCTTTCGTAACTCGGGGCTCGGTAGAGTCGCTTATACCACGGGGGGCGACTTTACTTGGGTGAAGCCGATGATCTGTGTCTCTGCGGTAACTGAGGCTGGAGACCCTGATGAGCTAGCCAACTGACAGGGTTCTGCAAATGAGGCTCCGCGTTGACCCGGCTGGGTTCTTTCGCTGATAAAGTTGGCGACGAGTGACTGGGCCGACTCCGCGACCTTTGACACCGGCCGAACTTGAATGTAGTCTGTGTTGTAGGGTTGAGCTGGCTCTGGGTTTTCAGACGGACGGTTGGTTGACTCTGCAACCTTTAAACCGGCTGAAGTTGATGATATAATAATAATAGTGGAGTTGACGCTTGAAGGGTGCCTTCGGGAACTGAGGTTTTTGATAGCTGGTGGGTCGACTCTGCGACCTTTAGACTGGCTGAACTTGATGGCTCCTGAAGGCTTGCGACTGACTCGCAAAGCGTAGACCGCTGGATGACGAAACTGGGGACTTGCCTGAGTCTGGGAACTGAGACTCGATGGGCGTTGGCACTTATAGGGGCGACTTCGAGGACCACTGGAGATGACACTGTTGAATGAAGATCCAAACTGAGACCCGATGGACGTTGGCAGTTGTAGGGGCGACTTCGGGAACCACTGGACATAATACTGTTGACTGAAGATCCAAACTGAGAGTGAGACGCCGAAATCATCCCCTTTTATATGATTTGGCCCCCATAAGCTCCCATGCTTTGGTTCCCCCTCTCATTAATTTAGAACTAGGTCGCCTTATACACGGTGTTTATAGGAAAACCTCCGTTGCTAGGTGGTCTCTATGGCTGATTTTAATCATTCCATCTAAGGTACGTCGCTTTTCGGCAACTCAAACGAGGGTGAGTACGTCATCCTTATCCACGGTGTTTGTAGGAAAAACCGCCGTTGCCAGGTGGTTTCTAAGGAGAACTAGGGCGCATTTTATGGCTTTTTCAGGAACTCCCTGTGTTCTTTTCGGTATGAATACGTGAAGTCATAAACATGACAGTTCTACTGTCAAGCGAACGGTTCCCTACGCCGGTCATAAATTTCAGCGTAATATCCAAGATGGATTCTGTTGTTTCAAGTGGGAGAACTTAGATGGGGCAGGAACCCCTACTTGTTCATGGGGCACTTTTCTCTCCGCCTGCGTTTTTTGGTTTTATCCAATCCCACCCATGTAGATCTCTATTGATTTTCCTAACCACCAAGGGCAGCCGAATTTAGATAGAAGTGGGGTGACTTTTCCTTATTAGGTATATTGCCCCTATTTCCGTTGACTTTTCACTCCACCTATGTCCGAATCCCACGATTAGTCACGCCCACCAGGTGCGCATTGTTCTAATTCCAGAGATCAAGGTGTATCTTTTCCGTCTTCGATGGGGGGTTATCTCCTCCATCTACGGTGGAAGTTTTGGCTCCCTCACCTACGCGTTATACGAATATCTGGCGGATTCGTTGGAATTGAACAGTAATTATTTCTGCATCAATTTAATCGAACTCTTGGTTAACTGCGGTGTCCGCAACATGCAGAGTAAGCTTAGCAACCCATTTTGTTCCGCTTTACCATATTATTTTGAAAAAGATTGTTATGCTTTGCAAAAATAAGTGAAATCCTATAAAAAATCAAAAAACAAACTTTTGTGAAAAAATTGGGCGGTGTTAACGTTTTATGTCGTGATCATAATTTTAAAAAATATATCCTCAATTTTATTCACAAAAAAATAAGTGAAATCAAAAGAACGCCAAGCCCTTCCTTCCTTAATAGCATCGGTCTACTGAAAAACAAAAACCTGGCGTTTTTTAAAATAATGCGCTTAGCGAATTTTCCTCACGTGGGTTTATAATATACCGTTTGCATCGAGAATTAGAAAAAAATTGGGAAATGGAGGAAGCAACAACAAGTTTGAAGTGCGAACAAAAAAAAAGATCAGTCGCTGCAGCACAAATGTACTTGGCTCGGTTTTTTTCGTATTATTCTAAAAGTATGTATATCAATCACTCGATTTGTCTTCACCCTATGAACCGCGACAAGTACGTTGATGCTGCAGCTACTTTGATGTCTTTTTTTCTTTGCACTTTAAACTTGTTGTCTTTTCCTCCATTTCCCAATTTTTTTCAAATTCTCAATGCAAATGGTACATTATAAACCCACGTGAGGAAAATTCGCTTAGCGCATTGTTTAAAAAAACGCCCGGTTTTTGTTTTTCAGTAGACCAATGCTATTAACGAACAAAGAGCTTGACGTTCTTTTGATTTCACGTTTTTTTTTGTGGATAAAAATGAGGATATAATTTTTTAAAATTATGATCAGGGCATAAAACGTCAGCTTGGCCCGATTATTCACAAAAGTTTTTTAGTGATCTTTTATAGGATAGAGGGTTCCGATTTGAAAGTCATCGAAAAAATTTTACGGGCAAATAAATCCCAAATCCCGCTAAGACAATACATTCATATACATATACATACAGAGTGACGTTTTGATCTTGGTAAAAGGATTAAGCGATATGAAGAACAAAAAATTACGATTTCAATGCCGCCAGATTTCTTACAATCCATTCAATCCAATTTAAATAGTGACTAAAGGAATTTTGAAATAAATCGACCAATGGTATGATAAATGATGACCGCCAAGTATGGAGATCTATGTATCTGTGTGTGGTTATATGTGTAATCTTAAAAAACCGTCGAAAATGATGTTACAACAAATATCGCCACGTAAATGATCAAATTTGTGATTCTTTTGAAAATAAAGCCACTTTCTTATAGAAATTCCCATTTATTTCCATTCACTGATGTATTTTCACACATAATATTAACTTTCCGATAGGAAGTTATTGGTTTCACCCCGAAAATCGAAATGCACAATTTCATGAAATCTCGACGTTTCATGACCTCTGGGACACTCCCTGATGTTTTTTATGGCGTTGTCTTTGTATTTATTGTAAGAGATTTCCTCACGGGGTATTGCCCCGCGGGGAAATTACTCTCACTGGCTCCATTCCCTAACATTACTCGTTGACCTAGAGGACTTTCTGAGTGGCGGGACTGATCGTCCCGGCCAGCCACAGTGGATGTGGTAGAGTGGGCGAGATTCACCAGTCTTGCCGCTGAGTTACCCATCTGTGAGGGGTTTCTGACACTGGAAATCATAATTTCCATGCTATCGCCGGGGGGTGTGTGCCCCCTCGGGCATCTCTCCCCTCGAATGCTACATTCGAGGAGTGTGTGAATAGAGCGAAATCTAATCGCGAGTCCACCCCCGACTACTACTCCAGGGGTTGTCATGGCCCTAGCCTGCAAGCATCTCGATTATCCTCAAGACAGCCGACCACTTCATCCTGGAATTTCATTTCCAAAGGGGCTTCTTCTCCGGGGAGATGCGAATCTCGCCTCTCCCCGAAGCCATCCACTGCGTGGCGGGGCGCCGG
This sequence comes from Psyttalia concolor, assembly GCA_030522845.1. Lineage (NCBI taxonomy): Eukaryota > Metazoa > Arthropoda > Insecta > Hymenoptera > Braconidae > Psyttalia > Psyttalia concolor. The sequence continues at coordinate 4,651 of JAPYZM010005518.1, read as the reverse complement.
GCGCCCCACTTTCTCGCTGCCTGGCCTTAGGCCTAACAGCGTACTATCCGCATCCCTAAAAAGTGTCGGTCGCCACTCTCTCTTGGAGAAAGAGTCTTACGAGCTAGTCTGCTCGCTCCAAGACCCCGTCTCCGACTGCCTGAAATCTCCTGGGATCTCAACCCCTAGTCTAAATCTCTCAGCGCCAGTGGGTCATCCGTTACCCCACTAGCCCCAATCGACTTGACGGCAATCGAGGGGCGCTAGTCTTTTCACCTAGCTGTGAATTCCCAGGCTAAGTCATTGACGCCTCTGGAAATGCCCAGTTGGAATGCCTGTCCTTTGGCCCTTTTTCTCCCTTGGGCAGCTGGGCTAATTTCCAGATCTGGCGACAGCGAATATGACGGCCTGCCAATCATATCCTGACACGCGGCTTAGCCCGAAGCCACCCCTCAAGGCATGATCCTTTTTGGCGTATTCACCGTCACTCGGCCTCTCGTCGACCTCTGGTGGTCTAATCGTCTTCCGTCAACTTTCCCAGTTGACGGTAGATGGAACTATCTGCCTCGTTTTCTCGGCGTATACTCCTCTATTGCGCGCCGCCTCTCGTAGTCAGTACCGCAAGGTACATGGTTATCCGTAACGAGAGAAATTTCGTTACAGAACCCCTCTCCCTGGGAAAGGTTTCGACCCGAAACCTGTGTGGTTAGAGTGAAACTCCCGGGGTCATGTCCTTGTCCGAGTCTTCGCTCGGGCGTTCCTCCGGGGCTTCCTTGTACGGTTTCATATCTACGACAGAAAGATTTTTCGGATTCTGCCCCGATAACTCAAAAACTTCATAGTAGTTCCTGGAGATCTTTTTGGTGACTACCACAGGTCCGCAGGGTATATTTCAGATCTCGTTACAGTGTACGCGTGTGTGTGTGTGTGTGTGTGTGTGTGTGTGTGTGTGTGTGTGTGTGTGTGTGTGTGTTTTCCCTTGTCTGTTGGAGAATGCATTTACGTAAGACTACCTGAGGAAGGGGGTTGATCATTCTCTTCGTCAAATGAATGTGGGACTCGGGCCGACTGCCAATATCCACTAAACCTTCAGATAGATCACTAACCTTTCATTCCTCGCGGCACCACTAGTAAGTATTACTTCGCAAGGACGGCCTCAGCTGTTTGCTTTTCCGCTCTTGCCATCTACTGTACATCCCCCTAACTTGAAAAAATGTTATGTGTGATTACGAGGTTCTACATAGATTTCTCACCTATGCTGCAACATTACGCCTGCGTTCGTCTTTCCTGAGCTTCTTCATGACTTCCGCCGTGAAACTGTTCGTTGCGTTCCAGGCTCTCTGTGACGACAGCATCCCTTCCAGCAGATTGTCAGGTGATCGCTTGGGAGTTCAAACTCCCAAGTGTTCCACATGTCCCTGAAACGGGGGGATTTGCAAAGCACATGCTCTGCATCATCAGGCTGGACATTTTGGCGAATCTCCAAGCTTGGATTTATGAAGATACTTTCTGAATCATCCATGCCCAGAGAGGATTTGCGTCAGGTAGTAGTTCACTGCTCCGTGTCCGCGATTGAGCCAAATATCCACTTTGAGGATCAGGCGGTAAGGCCATCTCCCCTTGGTAGAGTTGTCCTACTCTCGCTGCCATCACTTCAGGCTATTTCACCTCTCTTTAGTCGTCAGTTCTTCTCAGCGTTTCGAATTTTCTGCGGTCGTACAGAGCTATCTGCTCTTCAGCGAAGACCTCCATTGGCATCATTACTGCGATGACAAGAGACCGTCCGGTATGCATTTGCGACTCTCAGGGCACTGAGTCGATAAACTGGTGCGATCTTCCGTCGTGCTTCCTGCAGTTTCAGGACCTTTCCCCACATGGGGATAGCATACGTGAACACCGAAGTGATCACTGAAGACAGCAGTGCTCGTCTACTTGGGCCCCCCGATGTTTGGCATACGGCGAAATAAGGTGGATCTCACACGAGATGCCTTAGTCGCCGCATGCTCTGCTTACTGCTTAAAGTTCAGTCTTGCATCGATCATCACTCCCAGGTGCCGGATGTATGGCTAGGAGTTGATTTCACAAGGCCCGACTTGCAGCGTGATCGTCTCGATCTTCTTCCTGCTGGTAATCAAAACGGCTTCTGTCTTCTGTTCCACCAGGCTCAATCCAACAGAATCCATCCTGCAGCGGATCTTCTCGAAGGTTTTCTGCAGACATGCTTCATGTCCTCTCGATGTTTCCTAACGATGACCACGGCCACGTCATCTGCGAATGCCACCAGCTTCGTCCGCGAGGGCAGTTTCAGCTTCAGCAGCCCGTCGTACATGATGTTCCATAAGAGGGGACCCAGGATCGAACCCTGTGGCACTCCTCCTGTAACCTTGTACTTCTTGGGCCGAGTCTCCGTGTCATACATGAGGACTCTTCTGCTGAAATAGTCGCTAACCATCCTCTGCCAGTAGCCTGGTACGTCTAGTTTGGCCAGAGTCTCCATTATGCAGTCCCACCTGACCGAGGTGAAGGCGATCTTGATGTCCAGAGTGACCACCAAGCAATACTCCTTAGTGCCATTCAGCCTTCGTTCCCCTGCAATCGCTTCCCTCGCAGTTTCGACGACAAGGTTGATGGCATCTAGTGTGGACCGACCGTTCTGGAAACCATATTGATTACCGGCCAGGTCCGATTCCACGGCAGCTTCTATCCTCTGATGGATGATACGCTCGAGGATTTTGCCAGCAGTATTGAGCATGCAGAGAGGACGGTACGATGAAGGTTCGTCCGGTGGTTTATTCCCTGTTAGGAGCAGTACCAACCTCTGCTGCTTCCACTTGGCAAGAAAGATGTCCTCTCTAAGGCACTCGTTGTAGACATCCAGGACCTGCTCTGGCATGATGTTAATGGCCAGTTTTAACGCGATGTTCGGGATTCCATCCAGCCTTGGAGCTTTGGATTTTCCCACTCTTTTGCAGGCCTCCATCGGCTCTTCTCTAGTGATCTCCGGAAAAATTTCTCCTCTCCATTGTTGGGAATTGCGATGAAATTCCTGTTGACGTGGAACAGCGTCTCCACAATTCTCCTTAGGAGCACCGGACACGATGGCGATGGCATTGATTGACTTTTGAGTCGTGTCATCACGACCTTGTAGGGCCTTCCCCATAGGTTGTTCTCCACTTCGGTGAGTAGCTCGCTCCAACATTGCCTCTTGCTGTGTTTGATGGCTTTGCTGAATCTTCGTCGTGCCTTCTTGTACTTGGTCTCTAACTCCTTGAAGTTGAGACTTTTCCTTCCACGCTGAGATGACCTCCTGGCCTCATTGCACTCCTTTCGTGCTCACTCTACAGCCAACGCTGTTGGTTTTCTTTGCTGTTAATGCGACTTTCTGGTCAGAACATATCTCCCATAGTATTACTCGGTGGTCGCTCGCCGTGTACATATCAGATACTCTCCATGAGTGGTTCCTCTTAGCAAGGGCGCCACTCACGAAGATGAGATCCACCTTTGAGCTTGCCTCCCCCCGCATGAAAGTTGGTTCATTTTCTCTGTTCAGCAAGATCACGTCCAGCGCAGACATGGCCTCTAGAACAGCTTGTTCCTTCGCGTTCGTTACCTTACTACCCTCTTCAACTGCCCAGGCATTGAAGTCGCCAGCAATCACTACAGGAAATTGTTGCTTCGCATCCACGGTCAGCCTATCCAGGAAGTCTGTAAACTCACCAATGCTCGGACTAGGCGGGGCATAGTAGCTGTAGAAGTGGATTCCGTTGATTTTTACCTTCACGAAAGCATCCGCGCTCAAGGTAATTTGTGGAGGCCGATTCCCACAAGCCCAGATCACTGCTCCTTTCTTGGCATCAGTAACCCAGGATTGGGTGGGGAGATGTCGGTAAGACTCCGAGATCATAACCAAATCAGTCTTCAGCTCTCGCACCGTTTGCATAAGCAAGTCATGGGCGTCTCCACAGTGGTTGAGGTTGAGCTGTAACACCCTACAGGTCCTCCATTGTTTATCGCCTTTTGCTGGTGAGCTTCTGGAGTGCCCCGAAGTAGGCTGGGCATTGGTTCCTACCAACAGCATGGGCATAGTGCTTCTTGTTACCTTTGTCGATGCAGAGGGCGCATTGCGGCTCTTTCTTGCAGTCCTTGGCTTTGTGGTCGTCTTCCGCACAACTCGTACAAAGCTTCGAGCGGTCCACCTCGCTCTTACATTTTGCAGTGAAGTGTCCATAGTGCCAGCACATGAAACATTTAAGAGGTTTCACCACTCGCTGTATGCGACAGTTCACCCAGCTAATGCGAATCTTGCCTCGATCCTCCAGCACCTTCATCGCAACTGCTGAGGTCACTCTCACCGATGCAGTCTGGGTACCTCCATAGGCTTTGCGCAGAGACCTGATCGTATCTGGGGCAATTTGGCAATTCACCCTAGCGGCAAGTTTCAGGGCTTCAAGCAACTCCTCCTTCGTCGCCAGCTCATCGAGCTCCTTGATCTCCAGTTCTTCTTGCGGCCCCTTGTCGAGGACAACAGCGTCGTTTCCGAGGAGTTCAGTTATGGCTTTATGCAAGCTATCCACTTCTTCCTCCTTATCCTTCGATAGGATAATCAGCATATCTCCTGTGGTCGTTCTGCGGATTTTGTCGACGCAATCACGAGCCTGCTCCGTAGGTATCT
>JAPYZM010005516.1:0-11839 GCA_030522845.1 Psyttalia concolor | reverse complement strand
TGCGAGAGAAAAGAAGTAATAACGCTCATGCGAGGGAGTTGGTAAACTCCATTAGCACCTCGTTCAGCAGGACGCGAACGCTTACTGAGGGTACCGCTACCTCAATAGACTCAGAGCTTGAGGATGAAAGCTCTGCTCTCTCTGAGTAAGGCTCCCAGTGGCCTCGCTCCAGTGAAATCCGATGGAACTGGGAGTCCGAACTCGGAAGGAAGATCGTACCGGAAAACCTAGTGGGAGCAATGATGTCATCGCAAGCATCCTGGAATGCAATGAGTCACTTTACGGCTGAGATCATAGAAGAACTCAGATATGAGGAATGCACGCGTAAGGTGTCAGTATAGGTGAGAAATCTTCTTTGTGACCTCCTAATTGAATATAACATTTTTTCAGATTAGGAGGATGTACAGGAGATAAAAACCGTGGAAGAGTAATGAGCTGAGAACCTCCTCGCGAAGTAAAACCTAACGGTGCTGCCGCGAGGGATGAAGGTCGTGAAGATTAAAGGCGAAAAGAGGAAAACGGGGTATTTACTGAGTAAAAATCTCAGATTTGGATGTTAACATCTCTTTTCCAGAATCTTTTGAGAATTCTCCTAAACATCTATAAAAATTACAAAAAAAAACACACACACACACACACACAACTTGATAAAAAAAACATCGGGGAGTGTTCCTAAAGGCATGCAAGAAATTAGGAATTTCGATTTTCGGAGTGAAACCAATAACTTCCTATCAGAAAGTTAAAAAAATGAGTTTCAATTTAAAGGATTCAAGCGAGGAATTCGTCGGCGGGCATGGGGACCGGCGTTGCGGGGGGGGGGGTCGATGTTATGAGTTGCCGTGTGCGACTGTTGGTGACTGATTCACTTCTCACTAATATTAGCCGGCCTACGCCGCACTGAAGTGTTTGGTAGCAGTCACGTAGTAGACCATAGTCGTTAATTTCTACTTGCTGGCCAGCAAACGGTCCCGCTAAGCGCCATTCTGTGGGTATCAATGACAAAAATTATATTTTATTGTTTGATTTGGAATGAAATGAAAAATGAGGAAAAATCTTCTAATCGCTCTATTATTCCTTATCTCATGAGGAATAAACCCGAGTTTGCGCTGCAGTTGGAACATCGCCTAAAAATGAAGAGAAAGAGGAAAATTGAAAATTGTTTAAAGAGAGATTCAACCGAGTGAGGTTAAGATTTACAATCAATAAAGAGGATTTTGCTGATCACTGATGGCCGGTTTAGAAAACACTGTGAAAAGTGCGTTTAAAAACGGACGTGAGTACTTCGGTGAGGTCTAAAGTGGTAGCTGAAAGAAACAAATGGAAGGAAGCAACACAGATAAAACTTGGGAAGGGAGTACAAGATTTTCAAATATAAGAAAACAGCGATCATTGTTATCGACACGAATTTCGCAAAAGTACAAAAATTAGAAAAAGGGAGCACAAAGTTTCATTTGTCCGCAAGGACAGGTAGCAAGAAGAACTCTCTCTCTTCTCTCGCCGACCATGCAAGTGATAACACGCGTTCCAAGTGGCAATACTGTACTGGTCGAGCTGCAAGACCATCGCCGGCTAATTCTTGGACTGGAACGCTAATCCACGTTTCCACATTTTTTGTACTTTCTGAGTGTTGGAAATCCACTCTCGATTTCTATTCGTCGGCCGCTCAATCACATTCGCTTGACAGCGCGCTCGCCTCAGCTGACCACTGTTAAGTCACGCGATGGAAGCACCTCTCGAACAGCTCTGCCTTACTCGACTCCCTACCGCTTTCGCTAATTTCCTAGCTAGCCACCTGTGACTTCCTTTTTGCCCGCTTCCTTCTTCTACTTTTGGCTACTGCACTGTGCTCATCTAATTTCGCTTTTGCTTTATCTGCTCGTCAGCTCATTTGGCTTAAAAAACTTAAAACTAAATAACAATCCAAAAAATAACTCGCCCCGCTCGATTAATGAATAAATTAAACATATAAATAAAACTACGGATAAATAAATTAAATATTTTTATAGACAACAAAACTAAAGTTCGACTGACCACGCCGTCTAAAATTAAAAGTGACGTTTTGTGATTTATCAAGTGAGTAGTTATTTTACGACCTTTCTCACCCCCCTCCTTATTCATTCTCATCAGACTGCTCATCCACGATCGATCCAGGATCTACTCGTAGCTGGCTAATTACCAGCATCTCATTATTAACATTTTATGGTCCTTCGAGCCGGATCGGTTCGTGGGGTCATTGTTCTCATGGAGCGGGGGAATCGTGACGTCAGAAGCTCACCCGTGGTCAGTTCGCGCGCGACGTGTTGTGTGGTGACTGTTTAGTGACTTCTCAGTAGTGCTCAATCGGCACCTCCACTACAGTACAGCTCTAGAGTCCATAGGCAGCGGTGGTACTCATCGCACGGCTCCCGTACAGCTCAACGGCGGGAATTTTTGAATCCACTCAGCAGCAGGCTACTACTCGCTCTTCTCAATCTGCTTCTTCCTGCCATTGGTGCAGCTCTCAGTCAACGTGATCAGCTCAGATAAGTACTCCGCTTATATTTCCGAGCTTATATTTTCTGTTTGAGGTTTTTTCGCCTGTTTGGCCAGCTCACTGTATGTTCATTCGCGTGACTAACAATGGCATCCTTCGAAGTCACCGTCACCTTGAACACTTCCAGAGCCTCATTCCTGGAGCGCACTCACCAGGAACTGCTCACAGATGGTGCTGCTCAGCTCGGGCGTTATTGGAAGAAATTCGAGATCACCCACGAGAAATTGGTCAACTCAATCGGGAAAATAGGACGGGTCCTTGAAATTCCCTATTTCAAGGACAATCTATTAGACCAAGCCTTCGGGCATTATACTGAGGCGCCCTGTCAGCCCACTCAGCTGATCGATAGGCAAAGCGTCTCGTCCAACTCGCGCCGCTCAACTATGCCAGGCTCAGCTCAGCCCAGCTCATCAAAGAAATACCTTCCTGAGATCTCACTGCCGCACTTCTCAGGGGTGTATTCTCAGTGGCGCTCCTTACGCGATTTATTCTCATCGTTGGTCGGCTCAAATGCAAAACTCTCATACGTGGAGAAGATACGTTATCTTCGATCCAGCCTCTCCGGAGAACCATCCCAGCTCATCGCCAACCTGACGATCTCAGACGACTCATTCTCCACGGCTTGGGAGCTTCTTTTGACTCGTTATGAGAATAAAGGCCTGCTCATCTCGGCTCATCTCGAGCAGCTGCTCAACCCGCCGGCCATGACAGCTCACAGCTCCAAGGAGCTCAACGCCCTGCTCACCACCGTCTCCGAAGCTCTGAATGCCCTGGGGGCGTTGCAATCACCCGTATCACAGTGAGATCAGGTCGTAATCCACACTGTTTCTCAAAGGCTCAGCTCGAAGCTGCGTGAGGCGTGGGAGGTCAAAATCGGGTCGTTCACCGACTACCCCACCTTCGCCCAGCTCAAAGAATTCCTCACTGATAGGGCGCGTGGTATGAAGAGCATAGATATCAAGACTGCTCCACGCCCTTCTCAGACCAGCTCGAAGGCAGCTCAACCGGCCAACTATTCGACCAGCTCAGACCGCAATTCTCAGGGTCAGGAACGCCAGACCAGCTCAGAACGCGTTCACAACGCCTCCGCTCAGCCCGCTCCTGGAAATCGACCAGCTCAAGACTCCCTTCGTGCCTCGAAGGACTCGTACCCGTGCTCGATGTGGGAGGGGGAACACTATCTCGCTTCATGTGCTGCCTTTAAAAGGCTGACGCTCCTCGGACATAGGGAGGTAGTCGACCGACTCTACCTCTGCTACAATTGTCTCGGCCGACATGGGGTGAAGGATTGCCGCTCTCGCCTGCGTTGCCAGGTGTGCGGTCTGGGTCACCACTCCATTCTTCATCCGACCCCGTCAGCTCAGACCAGCTCAGCCCGAACTGCTCCACCACCTGCGCAGAAGCCGTCTACACCTCCTGCTGCAGCAACACCGCCAGCTCAAGACAACTCGACCGCAACACCTCTCAGAGGTCGGAATGAAGACCTGAGGCTCAGAATGCCGTCTCCGGATCTGCTCACACTCATTTGTCAGCTCCGCTCAGATTTCCGACCTGGTGTCCTCCTATTCACCAGTCTCGCTCAGCTCACTCGACCAGATCAGCCTGCTCATCAGGTTCGCCTGTTCATCGACCCAGGTTCATGTAGCGGTTTCCAATGAAAATCTCAACGAACTGCTCACCAAGTTCAGGGTTCAGGAAGAAGTTCCTGAAAGCTCAGAAACTCAGCTCACCCCTGACGAAGCTCAGTGCGAAGAGAACTTCGTCAGGACTCACACTCGTGACAGCTCAGACCGCTACACTTCGTTCGTCTACCGCTCTCTGCAAGCTCAGCTCAGCTTGGTAACTCGCGATCTTCCGGACTCGTTTGCCTACATCGTCTGCTCAGGAGATTCTCACGTGATGAGGCCTATCGACGGCTCTACTAATCGTTCATGCAGGAATACGACGACCTCGGTCACATGCGCCGCGTAACCGGCTCCACCGTCAGCTCCGCCCATCAGGGTTTGCACTCGGCCGTCGGCGACGCTTTCGAGATGACCTTGGCACAGGAAGCTCCGGCTTCAGAAGGGTTGAGGGTCTCGGAGGCCTTCGCCTGGGGATCGCTCTGGACCGAAGCACTTCTTTCCTCATCACGGCATCATCAGGACAAGCAGCGAGACGACCAAGCTCAGCGTCGTGTTCAACGGCTTTAATAAGACCAGCTCCGGAAGATCGCTAAATGACATCATGCTCACGGGGGCCAAGCTCCAGAAGGACATCGCGGATGTACTGCCCTACTCTCGCCGTTACAAGCTCATTTTTATGACGGACGTCGCCAAGATGTTCCGCCAAATCGGAGTGCATCCCGATGATTGGCCGCTCCAACGAATTCTCTGGAACAACTCAGATGGAGACATCTCCACGTATCAGCTCACGACCGTCACGTATGGAACCTGTTCAGCTGCGTTCCTCTCAATACGTGTTCTCGCCCAGCTCGTCGAGGATGAAGGGTCCAAGTACCCCCTCGCCATCGGCCCGCTCACAAATGGTAGATATATGGATGATATCTGCGCAGGTGCCGACACGAACTCGGATCTAATTGAGACAGCTCATCAAGATGAACAGCTCTGTGCCGTTGGCTGCATTCCATTGGCCAAGTGGCACTCGAACAGTTCAGCTCTGCTCGGATTACCCTCATCCGACAGCACTTCTGCAGAACAACGCTCATTTGACAGCTTAATGGGCGACACAACCAAGATCTTGGGGGTTTCGTGGCAGCCCAGCTCAGACACCTCCGTCTTCTCGGCAGCTCAGCCCGAAACCAAGCCAATCACTAAGTTCGACCCGCCCGGATTTCTGGCACCAGTGGTGATCCGCGCCAAGATCTTGCTTCAGTCCCTCTGGATCGAGAAGCTGGGATGGGACGACCAAGTTTCCCTGACAACTGCTCATCGCTGGCGGCAATTCAGGGATGAACTCACGCAGTTGTCGGAGGTCACCATAGCAAGCTGGCTTTGACTGCTCAAGAATTCCGTGGTGGAGATCCACGGATTCTCAGCCGCCTCCCAGGTGGCGATGTCAGCCGTGGTCTATCTCAAGGTTAATAACGGCGATAAACCTCCACTCATGCTGCTCAAAAACCAAGGTTGCTCCGATCAAACGGCTGACCATCCCACGTCTGGAACTCAGCGCTGCTCTTCTCCTTGCCAAACTCGTCAAATACGTTCAAGACCAGCTCGAACTCACGGACGCCTCCACCTTTCTCTGGACCGACTCATCAGTCACACTTACATGGATCAGCTGACACTCGACAAGGTGGAAGGAGTTAGTTAAGAACAGGATAGCTCTCATTCAGGAACTCACGCACCACGCCCACTGGAGGCTGGTGCCCGGCAAGGAGAATCCAGCTGACTGCGCTTCTCGAGGTCTATCCGCAACTGAACTAGCTGCTCACAAGCTTTGGTGGACTGGACCACCTTGGCTGCTCCAAGACAGCTCACTATGGCCGACTCACGCTCTCGAAGAGAACCTCGGCGTAAACCTCGAGGAGAAGTCTGGCGTCGTGCTTAACATAACTGCTCAACCGATCGCTCTCTGGGATCTCGTCGACAGATTCTCATCGTTCAACCGTCTGCTCAGGGTCACCGCAATCTGTCGTCGATTCATCACTCGGCTCAGGAAAATGCCCAGCTCATCGCTCTATTACCCGCTCACCCTTAATGATCTTGAAGAGGCTCGGATCGTCTGGATCAAACTTACTCAAGCAGCTCACTTCAGGGACGAACTCAGAACCATCTCACGGGGACAGAGATTTAGCAATTCTCACCCTCTCACCAAGCTCACGCCCTTCATTGATCGCCAAGGGGTACTTAGGGTCGGTGGTCGACTCAAGTTCGCTCAGCTCAGCCCAGAGAGCAAGAATCAGATAATCCTTCCGAAGGACTCTCAACTGGCCCAACCACTCATTAGGCAGGCTCATCTCCAGACGCTTCACGGAGGCACTCAACTCACACTTCGTCAGCTCAGAAGTAGCTACTGGATTCTTGGAGGCCGCTCACCAGTACGCTCATTCATTCTCAGGTGCATCACTTGCACTCGCCTCCGTGGAGTACGCGCTCAACAACTCATGGCCCAGTTGCCACCAGCCAGACTCACCCCCGCCCGCGCTTTTCTCAACACTGGCGTCGATTACGCCAGCCCAGTGTCACTCAGGTCTTGGAAGGGGCGGCACCACAAATCATGAAAGGGCTGTTTGGCCATCTTCGTCTGCATGACCACCTTTTCAGTCCACCTCGATGTCGTGTCAGACTACTCTTCGGAAGGATTCATCGCTGCCTATAGACGCTTCACGAATCGTCGTGGGATTGCTCACACCTTGTGCAGCGACTGCGAAACTAATTTCCTCGGCGCTGACAAGGTATTTAGAAAGTTGTTCTCATCCGGATCGTCGGAATCTCGTCAGCTCGCCCAGCTCCTTCGCAACGATGGAATCCAGTGGCCCTTTGACCCTCCGGGGGCGCCGCCCTTCGGGAAGAAATGGGAAGCGGCGGTAAAGTCCGTGAAGTTCCACCTCACTCGCACCATCGGCGAAGACCTGCTCACATTCGAGGAACTCACGACTTTACTCGCCCAGATCGAAGCTGTGCTGAACTCTCGGTCACTGGACCCGCTCACCGACGATCGCGACCGCTTCTCAGCATTGACCCCAGGACACTTCCTCATCGACTCTTCCAGAACCATCGCTCGATCCGCTGAACGTTTCACGACTCAGCAGATGGCAGCTCATTCAACAAAAACTTCAAGGCTTCTGGAAGAGGTGGTCCACTGGATATCACTAACGTCTCCAGTCGATATCCAAGTGGCACCACCCGACTCATCAAATTAAGATCGGCTCACTGGTCTCACTCACGGACGAGAGGTTCCCACCGACGAAGTGGCCTCTCGCCCGAGTAAACACTCTGCACCCAGGGAAGGACGGACTCACTAGGGTGGTCACCATCAGGACAGCTCAGACGACGCTGACGCGACCAATAGCCAAGCTCATTATTTTGCCCGTCTCGGCCAGCTCGGAGTAAGACCAGCTCACCGATTAATCAGGACCAGCTCACGGCTTTTCACCTCTGGGCATCATCAACCGGGGAGGATTTACGACCCTGCCCAACCGAAGGTGACCAGGATGGAGATGGAGAGGACCAGCACCGGACGGGATTTACGACCCCCAAGGGAGAGGCGGTCTGCAGGCTTGGCCAGCAGCAGCTCAGGACTACTCAACAGACCAGCTCTATGGGTGACACCTCAGCGCAACTCATCACGAATTTTATGATCTCCTTGATGTCTGTTTCAGCTCATCTTGGGGAATCTAGACAGCATCCTGACGGTTGCTGACGGTGTGGGAGAATGTTTGGAAATCCACTCTGGATTTCTATTCGTCGGCCGCTCAATCACACCCGCTCGACGGCTCGCTCGCCTCAGCTGACCACTGCTACGTCACGCGATGGCAGCACCTCTCGAACAGCTCTGCCTTACTCGACCCTTTTTGCACGCTTCCTTCTTCTACTTTTGGCTACTGCACTGTGCTCATCTAATTTCGCTTTTGCTTTATCTGCTCGTCAGCTCATTTGGTTTAAAAAACTTAACGCTAAATAACAGTCCAAAAAAGAGCTCGCCCCGCTCGATTAATGAATAAATTGAACACAGAAATAAAACTACGGACAAATAAATTAAATATTTTTATAGACAACACAACTAAAGTTCGACTGACCACGCGGTCTAAAATTAAAAGTGACGCTTTGTGATTTATCAAGTGAGCGCTTATTTCACGACCTTTCTCACCCCCCTCCTCATTCATTTTCATCAGACTGCTCACCCACGATCGATCCAGGATCTGCTCGTAGTTAACTAATTACCAGCATCTCATTATTAACACTGAGAATGAAGAATCAGTACAGCCATATTTCAGGGACCTATTTTTGGCCCCGCCAAGACAAAGGACACATTGAGAAATCCAGATGCGTAAAAACCACTTGCCGAGTGTGAATCGCACATAATTAAAACTAAAAACGAAGAGAGAGAACGAGCCAACTTGTTTTATTTATTTGTTATAATAGTACAGGCTAAAATATACATTTGGGGCAGAGTCTTAGACCAGAAATTTTTTATTTTCTTGAATTTTTTACTGATTTCAAGTTCCCAATCAAAAAGGGAAATACTACAAGAGGGACGACTAAAAATGTCAGGAGTCTGGCGTGTTAATGGAAAATCCAAGTTGAGATTCGTTGCATGTGAAAACGAAAATAATTGAAAATAAACCATGTATTGGAATCCAAGAGACAGGGATTATCGACGAAGTGCTGGAGTTATAGGACGACGTTTTCCATTTAGAGAGAAAGTTTTAAAATATTATTTCTCTGGGAAAATTCAAGGCTTATTCAAGAGATGTCAAATTTCGAATGGCTCCAATTAAAACGAATTTTTTTGTCTGCAAGCCAAGTAATTTCTTCTGTTTTAATTGAACACTCCAGTGGGATATGCTCTTATATTTTCTCCGAATTTTGGCATCATAAAATCATTAACTTTCATTCTCCGCAGCGACCATTGATACATTTCAGTTACAATGAAAACAAAAGTATTGACTGTGACTGTTCCCGACTGGGGTGAATCAATACACCAGATGATTGAATTCCACCAACATTTGCCCTGTTAGTGTTTTTTTCCGTAAAGTAAAAAATACGGCACGTTGAGTTAGCGTGATGTGTACGACTCACGCTTTCCATCACCTTAATATCATTTTAATATTATTTTTTATCAAAATTTAATTCAATTGTTTATTTAATTGTTTGAAGATAAGTAAGTCTGCCATAAGTTGATGGATTTAGAGCTTTGGGGTAATCACTTCTGACAACTGAGGAGCTCTTTTTTTCGATTCACTAAATTTTGACATGTGAACGGAGTGAATAGTTTTTCAGTTTTTGAAACTATATAATTTCTAGTTGACATCAGATATTGTACGGAATTTAACTAATCAGAATTGTTTACGGTTTGGGGGGGGGGACTATTGATTTACGTTTCTCTATCCGCGTAGAATATTCGAAAATCGCGGGTAATCCATGAAGCAATTTCCTTAATTCCTCGCAAATTAATGATCACTAGAAATGGGCAATTCGAAAAGAGTAGCGGAGGGGTGGAACTATTTAAAGAGGACTTCTGAAACCGATTCAAGTTGGTCTTCCGGCCAAATATTGTCGATTCGAAGCTGAACAAGGCAACGGAAACGGATAGGATTTTCGGATAGGTGGGAATTTCTTCTCAATATATCTAGTCATCAAATAATTGACGAAAAAATTCAGATATTCTGGGACCTTCCGATTACCACTCGGGTCTATACTCAGTACACATGCTGTAATCCTATGCGGAAAACGTTATATCAATTACATAAACATATATTTCGGCCCAAAATGCAGTACGTCAGAAATATTTAAAAGATCATTGCTTGCATATATATTTTTTCCATGAGAGATTGTTTTTCTATTTCATTAACTATTGCTATTGTTTCTGTTACTTAATTAGTCATATGTTTTTAAATGGATATGGACATGAATTTTATACTGAATTTCCATTTTCAGTTATTTTCATTCATCATTTTATTCATTTAACTTTGAATGTTCATAGAGACGCATTTGATCTAGTGGTTAACATGCTCGCCTCAAGAACAAAGCGTCCCGAAGTGCGGGGTTTCGAATCTCGGCGGTGAAAAGATTTTTCATCGTCGGAAACCAAAACTCAACCTGTGGACCCAGGTAGGAAAAACCAATTGGGCCGAGCTTGGTGCAAGCTCCGCGGCCGGGCTGCCATGGTTCGGGCCCCGTTGCCACGCCAAGACCGCGCCAGACCTGGTGGAAGCCTGGGATGATAACATGGGACCAGGCCTGGTCCCATGTTATCGGCCTGGCCCCGTGTATTGGATTCACCCCAGTCGGGTACGGTTACAGTCAATACTTTTGTTCTCATTGTAACTGAAATGTGTCAATAGTCGCTGCGGAGAATGAAATTTAATGATTTTATGATACCAAAATTCGGAGCAAATGTAAGAGCATATCACACTGGAGTGTTCAATTAAAACAGAAGAAATTACTTGGCTTGCAGACAAAAAAAAATCGTTTTAATTTGAGCCATTTGAAATTTGACATCTCTTTAATTAGGCTTGAATTTTCCTAGAGAAATAATATTTTAAAACATTCTTTCTAAATGGAAAACGTCGTCCTATAACTCCAGCACTTCGTCGATAATCCCTTTCTCTTGGATTCCAATACATGGTTTATTTTCAATTCTTTCCGTTTTCACATGCAACCGCACGAATCTCAACTTGGATTTTCCATTAACACCAGTAAACCATTAAAATCAGTAAAAAATAAAAAGTAAAAAGCGTCCCGAATTATGGCCAAGCGTCGTTCCCCGAACTTCGGCCACACCTGGGTTTGCCATTTAACCCAGCATCCCGTATAAAAAAAAAGTCTCTGTTTTAATTATAATTGATTAATTAATCGAGCGGCATAAAAAAAGATACTTATTTGCGTTACTCAAGGACGGATACATGACAGAATAATTGAATAAAAATACATAAATAAATTATGGACCGTAACGGATGCTTGGCCAAACTGTGACAGCCAAGCTACGTACTTTTATTTGTAAATAATCAGAAAAAAAACAAAATTAATGTTTTCGCCATAAATTTTTTTCATTTGACTATTCTCTAATCACTAATCCTCAATGCCGTAATACCTGAAAACCCGATTTTATCCTATTATAAAAAAAGTATGGCACTGTGAAGTTAGCTCATCAAAGTACATCATTGTCGCCATATTAAATTAAAAACTCGAAACTAACTCCACCTCAGTCATCGATCATTTGGTTTGGGCGATTTTTCAATGATAGAGAAAATGATGAGAGAAAAAATTTGAAATGGAAAATGAAAGATGAAACATAAAAAATAGAAAATATTGAATCAATAGTTGAAGTTAGAAATTCAAAATTCAAAATTCCAAATGCAAAAACGAAATCCAAATCATTTTTGCAAGACGATCTGGGTAGTTTCTAGTGGTCGGGAAACGTCGATGAATTTTCCATTTTGGGGCCAAATACAATAAAAATTTCTAATAATAATAATAATAATAATAATAATAATAATAATAATAATAATAATAATAATAATAATAATAATGGGTGGAAAGGATAAGGCGTAGGGAAGTTGGCGTGCCCATCGCCCGGTGGGAGAGATTTGGAGTCATCTTCGGTCGTCTCCCTACCGCAATAGCCATGGTGATTTCGGCC
>JAPYZM010005515.1:0-12168 GCA_030522845.1 Psyttalia concolor | reverse complement strand
ACATTCTTGTGACGTCAGAGGAAATTGTTGGATGGGATTTGGAATAGGTAGGGTAGGATCCAGGATTATTCTCAATATAAAATTTACAAGAAATTTTTTTTACTGAAAAAAATGGATAGTCCAGACCGGGATTTGAACCCGGGACCTTCCGATTATGCATCGGGTGATTAATATTATGAATTTTAATTATTTAATATTAATTATGAAGAATTTAATATTATTTAATTTAATATTTTTATATGAATATTTTTTGTATATTTCATATACATATCAAATACTACATTTTTGGCCGAAATATATGTTATGTGATATTTATATGTGAGATATATGTCAGCATATATTTTTTTTCCGTACGGGGAGACAAATCCCGGCTTCATATGCAGCGTTTGTTGGAGCGACGAATCTGCGTTTAGTACATTAGATGTCGTTATTTTGAATTGCGGTGTTAAGCCAACTTCAGGAGAGTAGCTCATGGAAAGTAACTGACATCTAGACTGCAAGTGACCAGCAAGCCGTACTTTGGGAAATCTGTGCCAGCCAGAAAGTGGGACAAACAACAGTGAAGACGAATTATATTGGTTGAAGAGTTAGTACCTTCGACCCTAGCACCTTTTGCATAGCGCTGGAAGATCGCCAGATCAGCGATAACAGTGCACCTGAAATGATACGAAGCATTATGAAAAGAGTGCCAAAAGTCGGTGATGCTGCCATGGCAAGGAAACGAACAGCGAATGAGCATCCACCGATGTACTGGTGGAATGAAATCATTGCGGGCTTTCGTAAAGCGTGCAAGACAGCTGGGAGACTGTCGCAGCGTGGACGGAAGAAACCGATCTTCGAAGCACGGGATGTGAGGTATAAAAATGCACGTCCATAGCTTACCAAGGCCATAAAACGTAGTAAAAAGCAATACTGAAGAGAACTTCTGACCGAAGTAGAAAGCGATCCGCGGGGCAGACCTCACAAGGTGGTGATGACAAGAGTCAACCTCTACCATCACAATTATATCCTGTCCTGCTGCATTAGATTGTTGAAGACTTGTTCCCTCAACAACCGTAACTTTTCCATTCTACAAAACCGAAGACAACTGTAATGGTGCCAAATATAATTAGCGAGGAGCTGATGGATACGTGCACGAGAGTAACACCAAGGCTCCGGGTTTGGATGGAATCTCGAATGTCGCCTTGAAATCAGCAATTCATGCCACTTTAGCACGCCTCATGCCCAACATAGGAGGTTTTAAGCAACGATGAAGAGAATTACCGTCTTGAGTTACGTCAGTGCTTACGTATGGTATTCCTATCTGGACTGGCATACTTCAGCTACAAGAAGCTAGACGTAAAATTGCATCTATCTATCGCGTGAGTGTTCTCAGAGTTGGGAGTGCATACCGAAGGGTATCTGACGACGTATCTTGCGTCATCTCAGGAATTTTACCGATAGAGATATTAGCTACGCAGCGAAGATCTCTGTTCCAACGAAGCAGATCGGAAAAACTGATTGTCTGGCTGAATCGTAATCATGGAGAGGTAAATTTTTATCTCACAGAGATGCTGTAAGGACATGCTTGTTGGTGTTTCCGAAGTTATCTTCATAAATTTAAACTTGAGGATCCCCGAAGTGTCCGACCTGTACCGGGATGGAAGAAAACGCGGAGTACGTGTTCTTCGCACGCCTCCGCTTCAAAACTATCCGCATTACTTAGGAGCCCGCACTTACACGGCGGGTGCTGCCAAGGAACCTGGTGAAAGTTGTACTGTTTTCACAGGCCGCCTGAGACCACACGACCAATTTCGCGGCTAAAATTGTGAAGGAGATATCTATCTCTTTATGTCGGCGTTCATCTGTGTATACCTCTCTCTGGCTGTCTGTACCTGTGTGTGTCATGTTTAAAAAAAGTTGTAAAAAAATTGCCCTAGGAAGATTATAAAATTTGTAATTTTTCCAAAACGAAGCCATTTTCTTGTAGAAAATCCCATTCATTTCTATTCACTCAAGTAGGTCCTCACATATAACATTTGATTTTTCATTCATTGCCATTTCCGGTTATCAATCAACGCATTTAATATGAAAAAGTCATGTGAAATTTGAAAACAAACAGAAATTAACAGCGACTTCATCTGTTAATTAAATCGTCCTAAGACTCCGGCCGTATAACACTTCACGAGAATATCCCTAGATAGCTCACCGAGCGTTTAATATCTGTTACGGCGTGAACTTCATTGCCATCTATTTATTTGGCGGCTATCACTTATTACAGCATTGGTCGATTAATTCCAAAATTCTTTCAGTCACTAGTTGAATTGTACTGAATTGATTTAAATAAATCTGGTGCTATTGCCATGTTGCGAACACTGGACAGTGAAACAAGATTTTGATTATTAAAAAATGTAGAAAATAATTAGATAATAATAATTAATTAATTAATTAATTAATTATTATTAATTAATTAATAATAATTAATTAATTAATTAATTGTTAATTTATTTATAAGTATTCATAAATTTATTTAATTTAATATTTAAATTTATTTATAAGTATTCAATTCCAATGAGTCTGCCAGATATTCGTATAACGCGTAGGTAAGGGAGCAAAACCTCCCCCGTAGACGGAAAAGATACACCTTCATCTTTGGAATTAGAACATTGCGCAGCTGGTAGGCGTGACGAATCGTGGGACTTGGACATAGGTGGAGTAAAAAGTCAGCTAAAAAAGGGGCGATATTCCTAATAAGGAAAAGCCACCCCGCTATCAAAATTCGGCTACTCAAAGGACATGTACCCACCTGCCCTTGGTTATTCGGAAAATTGATTGATTCGATGAATGTTAATACTTCTGAATAAGATAGGGTTGTCATCTCCCTTTCTGATAGGATTGTCTATAGGGAAATAATTTCATAACACTACGAGACTGCAACGTCGAATAAGGTATGAACTATATTATAAATATTACCCGAATATGCAGAGCTTTATCGTGGGAAAATCCTTACCTGTAATGAAGTAAATATACGAGGCATGCATTAAATCGTTATAAGGTAATGAGGGATTTTTCTTACATCTTTTCCAGGGAATCCAGGTAATCCCCTGATTCCCTGTGGGCCCGGTAATCCTGGCAGACCGGGATCCCCTATTTCCCCCCGTGGTCCTTGCATACCATCCAGTCCTGTGGTACCGGGTGGTCCTGAAAATTACGAACAGGAGTTCTTTTTCAGAAAAAATCTATTCTTTAAAAATTCAATTTTTCAATAGTTTATTCTAGTTGTTCAAATATAAAAACTCTGAACTGTGCTTTTTCTATCAGTAATGACCTATCTACTCTGAAAGGCCAGCCGCTTCAGCGACCCCAATTTCCTTTCATAGAATTTTCATGGATTATGCCGCCCCTGTCCTTTTGAGAGGTTTTCGCAAATTTATCATTTACAACGGGTGATTATTTAGAATAATACTAATCAATCATGTTTGTAGTTTTACTAAACTAAACCTATAAAACAATGATTAGTACCACCACTTAATTTGTAAACTAACCTTACAGACTGAATCCCAAAAAGATTTCTATAGGATAAATATCACATGACACTATACATTAAACTTTAAATGACTAATGACAATCACATACAATGGAATATCAGCAATGACTGGTTGTTTTGATTTTTTTAGGTAGAATGTTATTATAATGTTAGCGGAGACACTTGTAAGTTTTTATTGTAATTGGTTTTTTATTTATTTATTTATTTTATTTGTTCAGTTTTTGTTATTAAATTATACAAAAATATCTCTTATTCTGCTTTAAAATTACTTTATGGTTAAAACGTAGGTAGTGAGTAATTCATTTCCAGGATTTCTGAAAAGATGGTGTTTGGGAATGATGAATCTCAGATAATTACACTCTGCTAGGTTCTTCTTCGCATAAAAGTAATATTTTTTCGGTAATTCTATTCATTTTTTCCTTTATAAATTTTTTTTCTAATCGTTGAATTATGAGTCATGCTTCAGAAAAGAGGAAAGCGATTAGTGTAGAAATTCCCAAGGATAGAAATAAACAGTTTCTTCTAATGGTCAACTTAATATGTTTAATGATGAAATACGAAAATGAAGAAGTCAATCATAATTATCACGTAAAAATTAACTATCTTCAATTTGTTTACAAAACAGAAGTAATTCGAAACTTCGTATATCTTTTCTTTTCAACAATTTTCTTTTAAATGTTGTAAATGGAGTAAATTTTCTAATAATTCAGGAATTATTTTTGTTAAAAATGAATTGTTGTGGAATTAAAATGAAAAAATGCCCTGACGACGAGTGGAGTTACCACTTCGACCATTGGCAGTTGCAAGAGAAGTCAAGAGTTTGTTCTTTTCATTTTTGGTGATTTTCAACGCTGAATAACCGCGAAATCGCCTGGAGAAGTGGAGGGTTTTTTGATACTTGTGACAGCGGTTGGAATAGTTTTTCTACTAGATCCTATAAAACATCAGGGAGGGAGGGAGTTGAATATTAAACTCGTGTGTCCGTATTACTTCTCACGTGATATTTTCAATGGGGGTTGAAAATGCCCGCTACCTTCGGTCTGCCTCCCGGTTTAGAGTGATGACTGATGCCCGACTGAAGTTCAAGCAGCAAGCCGAGCATGTTGGTTCCAAGGCATCTCAAATCAGATCCACCCTATCACGCCTCATGCCTAACATCGGAAGACTCCAGCAGAGAAGACGAGCACTGTTGTCGTCAGTGATTACTTCAGTACTCACCCATGCTATTCCCATTTGGGGAAATGTGCTCAAATTGCAGGTACCACGACGTACCATCGCGCCGGTTTACCGACTAAGTGCCCTCCGAGTTGCAAGTGCATATCGAACAGTCCCAAAAGATGCGATATGTGTCATCACTGGAATGTTGCCGATAGAAGTACTGGCAGAAAAGCGGAAATCCTTGTACGTGCAACGGAGATCAGAAATGCAGAGTTTCGAAGCGCTGTCGACTGGGGAACGACGAAAGAGCCTGCACCTTTGGTAGCCAAGCTGGGACACTTCTACGAAGGAGAGATGGACTCATCGCTTGATCCCTAAAGTGGAAGTGCTTTCAGAACATGGGTGTTTTCGGGCATATCTTTATAGATTTAAGCACGAAGATTCGCCAGAGTGCTCCATTTGCATAGGTATGGCTGATGATGCGGAACATGTTTTCGACGCATGCCCCCGCTGCAGAGAAATTCGGTTCAAGTGGGAGTCCACACTCGGAAAGAACATCGTACCTGAACACCTTGTGGAAGAAATGATGGCATCGCCGGCAGCCTGGGATGCAACGGGTAACTTTGCAGCTGAGGTCATAAGAGAACTCAGAAATGAGGAATGCACGCGCAAGACAGTATAGGTGAGAAATCTTTGAAACTTCCTAATTGAATAGAACATCTTTTCAGATTAGGAGGATACACAGGAGATAAAAACCGGGGAAGAGCAATGAGCTGAGAACCTCCTCGCGAAGTAATACCTAACGGTGGTACCGCTAGGGATGAAGGTTCTGAAGATTGGAGGTAATAAGAGGAAAAGGGTTTTACTGAGTAAAAATCTCAGATCTGGATTTTAACATCACTTTACCAGAATCTTTTGAAGATTTTCCTCAAACGTCCTAGAAGAAAAAAACGCGCGCACTCATACACACACACTCACACACACATCATACCAAAAACCATCGGGGGAGCTTCTCCTGGTTATGAAACGTCGACATTTCATGAAATTACACTGAGAAAAAAAAAAAGCGTCGTTTGATCACGTGCGTGCTCAAATGAAGTTTGCAACCAAATTGGTTATGTGCGCATTCTTAAGTCAACTGTTTGTTCATTCAAGTCGGTCTTGAATCAAACGCGCGAAAATGGAGAAAGATTCTCAATTTAAAAACGTGTTCATAATTGTTTCAAGAATGTAAAAGATCAATAGTAATTGGCGTTACATTGTCCCTAAAAATCGACTCACTTAAATGAACCATTTTTTTATATTTTAACTGATTAAATAAACAGAAATTGAATAAATAAATAGACTGAATAATAATAAATATATCTATTTTTTTGTTTATTGTTTTTCCATATGAAAATTATAGTTTTGGGGTACATAGAAATTAATACACAGCAATGAACATTTTTTTATCCGCCATAACATACGAAAGCCTAGGTTTATAATTGCTCAAATTACAGATGCTGAATAACTGTTCATCTGCCGTATCACAAACTTCGAAGGCTTGAAAATGAGGAGAAAACTGCACAATATTGATGATAGTCACAGAGAAAACAATATCTTTTAATTTTTTAATGTATATTTTTTTTATTCGAACAAATGTGGGGTTGTCCTTGAGACCTATGTTCAAGACCATGCCAGGCTTGTAAGAAGTACCATAGAGATTTACCCAAGCTGAACAAACTATTTCTGAGAAATTTGAAAGCGGGAATTATGAGGAAATAAGTTCTTTTTCATCTTTATCAAGAAAAAGACTTTTGGGCCCACTCTGAAGACGAATAACAAATCCTTCATTCCTGATAAATCGATAACATTGATTTAATTTAACTTTTTTTGCGATTGTACAACCAGGATTGACTCTGGATGTTATACACTTCGCTGCAGTGGTCAAGTCCCGGTGCTTAGCCTCAAGTCGAATTGTCGATATATGTCTAGGGGGTCCGTTTTGTAAGCACAATCGAGCATAATGAGTGGCATTGTGCATTTTCGGAGTTAAATTTTTGCCTGATAATTTCATATAAATTTTGTTGTGTTTTTTTACCTCAGCCTTCAATGAGTCACACATAGGCTTGGTAAGTATTGGAGCCATGACTATACAATATATTTTTCTCAACGACAAATATAGTTGCCATACTTTATCTCTCTCTGGTATTAAATCACCGATCAGTAATGCCAAGTGGTATATCAAATGAGACATTTCCGAGGCAGATAAAACTAAATACGATTTTTTCACAGCAGAAAGAGAAATTTTCGGGGCCGAGTTAGTAATTGACGTATCTATTTTGAAGAATTTCAATCTTAAGTTTAATAGTTCATTGGTGAAATATTTTTTGACAGTAATCAATTGATTGAGAACAAACCCCATAACTAATCTGGCAATTCCTTCGTCAAAGTCATGAGTAACGTCAAGTGCACAACTTAGAATGGGATGATAAGTAGAACATCGCTTAAAAACGCACGATTGAGTTATACTATTCGTATTTTCCTTTACATCGTTATCGTAACTACCCAGTGTTCGTTTTAGAGACTCATCTTCTTCTACTAGTTGATGTAAAACATCGCTCCTTGCGGTACAGATTCTACAGCAATTTGTGTTATTGAATCCGGTAGTAAACCCCAACATTGCATTGAGGCCTAAATTATCACCAATAATGAAGGCGAGAGCAAAATAAATTTTGATAATTTCACCCTGGATATTAATCTCAATACCATTTTTTTCCAAATCTACAATTTGATCAATTAAATGAGAAAATATTACATCATTACAAATCCGCCCCTTAGTATCTTTATAATCCTGACTTTTATAGATTTCTGCAACACAAATATTTTGTAATTGGCGACGATATTGATCAGGGAGATTGGCAAGATAATAATACATTGCTCCGATTTTTTTGAGTCCTTTATGCGTGCCAAGGGGATTGTTGATTTCCACCTCATCACCATATAAAATAATTGGAAAAACAGTTTTACCCGGATAATTTTTTTTTATTGATTTCCAACATTCTCCTTGTATGAATGATGAAATTTCCTCTTAATCTGTGTGATTATACGTATATGCAACTATGACGTCATAGACCCCAGGCAATTCGAGAAATTTCCTCAGCATTAATTTCATTGGTACGATTTCAACTGTTGAATTCTTTAAAATAGTACAGTTCTCTCCTTTTTTCTTTCGTGGCTGTAAAGTTGCACTTATCGGTAAAGATTTTGGTGAAATGAAATGCCCCAATTCGCCAAATTTTTTGAGAACTCGATGCTGTGTATTAAAATTAGTAAATGCTCCCTCTACTATTTTTAAAATGGCAAAAATTTTTGTTTGGTTGGCATTATTGTCAATAATAGCTTCCTGGAGAATTTTAATGCATTTAGTATCATAAAACAACACAAACTCATTTAAAATTTCATTCGCTAAGCAATTAGGGAGATTAGGGTGGCTGTACAGTTTGGCGACGAGTTCAGTTGCGTCAGCCTCAATTTCGGCGCTGAACTGTACCAGATCGACATTTTCAGATGACTGTGAAGTTTGAGGTACTTCAAGAAGAGTTGTAGCCCCTTCTGTACATTGTTTGTCAATAGCTGATTTTTTTTTCGTTTGAAATTTGAAACAGTTTCATATGAGATGTGTGACCGCGTCATATGTTTTTTATAAGCATACAAGTCACTGAAACTATCAGAACAATCCTGATAAGGACAGCAACAGGCGCTCATAAAATTGATTTTGTGCTCAGAGCGGAAATGACTCATTAGGTCTGGATCGGTAGTCAATTGAATCGGACAATGTGGACACAAATACATGTTTTCAATTAAGGAACAAAACGAACAAACTTTAAGAAAAAATTCAAGAATCGTGAAAATAGAAAATTAAAAAAAAATTTCAAATTAGATTTGAATTCTAAATGTATGAATGAAAATGGGCAATAATAAACATTCAAATAGAATACATCTTACATCTGAATAAAATTCAGAATAATTTATGAATTTACCGTACTATTTTCTGTTTTTTGGTCAATATTAAAAAAAAACCAATTAATTGAAGGTCAGGAACAAATTTCAATACGTAAATTTAGTGAATTCAATGTGAAAACAATCAAATTTCATTTCAGAAAAAAATGTCAATAAATCAATTATGGAAAAGGGCACTCAATGAAACAAATTAGTACTTAAAAGAAAGTAAAGAATTTCCACAATATTATGCCAATAATCGACCTTAAAATCCAAATAAACGAAAAGAAAAGCTGCGAAATGATCGATTGTATGACCAAAAACTGAAAGAAACGCTAATTTCTGACTCATTCAACATTGTCTGCGCCATTTTTCTATGATTTTTTTGCTTTTTCATTTTTTTTGCAGCCTTCCCTTTCCTTTTCGATGCTCCTTTCTTAGGATTGGTGTCCGGATTCTTCTCGAGGTGCCGAGGTAATTTTTTTAAGTCATTGACGATTTCAGAAATTCCCTCAACATCCCATTGAGTGTCGAATTTGTAAATGGCACGCTGAATTACTGTCCAGACCCGTTCGCAAGCCCGAGGATAGCAAAGGTGAAACGTGTGATAGATCTTGAAGCAAAAATCCACAGCCGCTAAAGTCGAGTCACACTGAATAATCAAATCGTCGAAAACTACATGAGCTGATGCGATAACTCCGAGGGAATAACTGACAACAATAATGAATGGCTGGAGCGGCTGACCACGTGATTCTGCTGATTTTGATCTTTGTATAACCTTGGCAGATATGTCAGCAGCATTCTGAAAATAACAAAAATTAATTATTCATCAATTCATTAATTGTTTTCTATCCAATAGTTCTGTGTATTGATTGATTAAAGTTGATTGTAAACCCAGAAAATGTCAATTTATTATGACAAACATTTATGTTTTTAATTATAACCATGAATATGATTGGCCACTCAGTAATTATTGATAATAATCATTGAAGAAATCATCCTTTCTCAAATGTATGGCATTAGTCCTAAATTTGAGCGTATTTTCTTAATTTTCATGCAATCTCGTTTGAAAGATGATAAATGAAATTAATTGATCACTTAATTAATCAATCAACTTACCGTTACGTGGCAAATTGTGCAATCAATTGCATCGATGACTGAAGGTTTCCACTGCCCCTTTGGTGTAGCAATTCGACTGTGGGGAGCAATGAGATAATTTAAAATCATCAATTTAACTGCCACTGCTGAATCTATAAAATGAAAAATGAATGAGTGAATGATAAAAATTGGTAGTAAATTATTGATTAGTGGCCAGAAAAGGTATATGTCATAAATTACCTGGATTGATAGTAGGAATGCTCAACACTGTTCTAATTGGCTCAATTTTTTTTGCCTTATTTGGATTCATGTAGAGACCATAGGCACCATCGTAAAATGAATTGAATTTATCAAGGGTCAGCTGTACCTCTGTGAGGTTAAGTCTCTTGAACTCATTGTTGACCAAAATCGGATTCCAAGAGGGGGTTTCCAAAATCGGCCAATCAGATAAGATAGAATTCAATAAAAGTTGTTTTGAATTTTCTCTGATTGCTACTCTCAAGGGGGTAGAACGTTCCCAGTGCATTAGAACGTGATCATCTGGAGTGCAGTGACTTCTCAGCCATTCTTGACTGACTTGCATCGAATGATCTAAAATAGATATCGTATTATAAAATTGACGCCTCGATTCTAGCGTCAATGATGAATACCTGGAGCCGTATTATCCTCCAAGTCTGACTCTTCATCTGAGCTCTGCTCGAGCAAACCTTGCACTCGGTTGATTTTGGCTCTAATATTCCTGTATTTATGGTAGAATTTCCCACCAGCTGGGATATACTTTCCTGTCGGAGAATTTTTCTTCGGGACAGATGGTCGATAGTAGGTTCTCAATTTTTCTGTTGAGAATTCGGCATGGAATTTATCAAATACAATCAAGAAATCCCCGTGATCTAATCTGAAATGATTTCCAATGTCAACATCATTAACCTTAAAAAAACAATAAAACCATAATCGCATTGAAAACCCCAAAAATAGGAATAATTACCTGGGTTTCAAATCAGTGGCCTCAGAAATAATTAGATTTGTTAATAAGTCTCGAGAGTCATTAGAGAGGTGCCCCTTTTTTTTTATAAATATCAAAAACTGGTGAAACTATGCGTGATTTATTAATGCAATTTTCCACTGATAGCGACCAGAGAGGATTACCGATAAAGGCGTTCTGTCGCTTTACGGCTTGAGGTGCTACACGAGATGGAAGGGGGGAAGAGGAATCATCGTGGGGGTTTGCAGGAATCTCTTGAATCTGGAGGGTTAAGTCTGGGATGGAAAACTTGAAATTGCAATGAAATGGGAATAATTGAGAAAAATCATTTTCATTTACTTCGGGGTTGTCTGTCGCCATTATTTCTCAAAATCCGTGATGCAAATTGTAAAATGGATAATCTAAGAATGGAAAAAAGTAATCTATACATCCAAAGGAGACGTAACACGATTATAAAAAGAAAAAAATTGTCAAAAGTCGCTGCTTTTATGTGAAACGTGCAAAAGTAACCTAAAAAAATTATATTATTTTGAGAAATCATAATAACTTTGAAAGGACCGCATTGTTTAATAATTGTAACAACAACCATCCCATTTTAATCATTTTTAATAATTTCTATAGAATTTTTTCTTTATTTCATTGAAATTTTGAAGATTCTGCCTTGTAATTTGTGAAAAATTTTGGAAATTCGTTGACGATTGTAAAAAAAAAAATTACAAAAACTAGTGGAATTTTCCACTCAATCGGAAAAAAATGGTGCAAATTTCATGATGTCTTCATTTTTTGAAACAACTTTTCGATAAACTTTCAGCGCATGTGGAGCATACGCTTGATCTCAATAACGCAAATTGAACAGATGTTGAGCATGCAAATAAATTGTTTTGATTTTAGATAATAATCCAATAAATATTGCATAGATAACCTACCGAAATTTGCGAGCCTTCACCTTTTGGCACTATGAATTGCTGCTTCTTAAATAAACGTTTCAATCGTGTCCGTACTTGGTTTGATGATGGATCGCTCTTCAATTGATAATGCCGATTAAAATCGACAGCTTCACGGTGATCACGAAAACAATTGAATCGAGTGCTGGCGCACTTGAGTTATGAATTTGGCTATTCGTGATGCGCATTTTTCATTTGTTACTTATAAATTCTATTCACAATTGCGCAAAAGCGTGAATCAACTGGACACGTGATTGAATCAAGTAAAACCGCATTGAAATGAAATGAAATTAACAAAAGAACGCGAAAACTATATTAAAGTACATGCATACTCTCATTAACGCCGGCGCAATTGTTTTGTTCTGTTTTTTTTTTTTGGTAATTCCCACCTACCAAAAATCCTTCCCGTCCATTATTTCCAATGTCCTACCTTGAAAATGTGGAACGCATTCCCCTTCCTAATTCCGAACCGTTGTAAA
>JAPYZM010005509.1:0-33942 GCA_030522845.1 Psyttalia concolor | reverse complement strand
GGGGGGGGGGGCGGGGGGGGGGGGGGGGGGGGGGGGGGGGGGGGGGGGGGGGGGGGGGGGGGGGGGGGGGGGGGGGGGGGGGGGGGGGCGGGGGGGAGCACTGAGTGGTGAATTTGATCTCCAACGTGTGCTTGGTGGGTCTGCACTGGCGCTTGGTAACGCCTGACTCAACCAGTGCCAACCCCGGTGCCCCTTGTCGCAGTACGACAATCGATAGTTGTTGCTGCATGAAGGGGAAAAAAAAAATATATATATATATTGAATGAGTGACAGTAATTCATTTTCTCAGGCTGCTTCCCGAAAATTAGTGCACTCTGGGGGGGGGATTTTTTTCAACCCCTTTCCCTCAATTTTGAAATGTTAATTTCTTCAATTCAACAAGTTCTTCATTTTTATATTTTACTCGTCAATAATTTTTACCTGCTCTCCCCTCTCTCATTTCGCAATTGGCAGGATAATTGAATTATTTAAATTGATTGCTCAGGGAAAATTAGAGATTTTTTTTTTTTAGAAATTTTAAATTGCTCTAATTCACGAATTACTCAGCTCTTCGATAATTATTTTCAATTATTCTCATTTATTTTTTCGTTTCATATTAAAATCACTTGTCTCGGGGTGGGATGAAGGAAGAAATGTCTTTTCAGGACAAATAAATTTTTCCATAAATATTTAAATGGCATAGATATTACCCAATATTACACGTTTTCCCACGTATACGGGAGTGTCTCTCAACACCTCCGTAAGACTCGCAATATCCGTAGACTTTATTTTTATTTTTTTATTATTATTTTTGTTATTTCTCAGACGTTGAAGTGCTCGTAAAGAATAGCATCCCCGGGGACGCCCCGAGAGACAACGATTCTCCCATTGTCTCTGGTTATTCAGAGACTGGTTATATGAATCTCACACCCCCTCTCGCATTATCACTTTTGTTTTTTCCGAGACGTGGAGGCCGATTGATTGTCTGCTCCTCACAATGCACATCAAAGTGCGTATTTCATGGACGAGATTGCATCTTATGGGAAACTAGAGGGGGGGGGGGAGGTGAATGC
This sequence comes from Psyttalia concolor, assembly GCA_030522845.1. Classification (NCBI taxonomy): domain Eukaryota; kingdom Metazoa; phylum Arthropoda; class Insecta; order Hymenoptera; family Braconidae; genus Psyttalia; species Psyttalia concolor. The sequence goes on along the minus strand of JAPYZM010005509.1, from coordinate 32,890 downwards.
CAATTTTTCATGCTTACTCAATCGTAAATCAATCGACAATTGTTGAGGGAAATTTGAGGTTTTCTATTCTCGGCGAAATTTTTTTGGGAATTTTTTGGGTTCTAAAGGATCTTTGATTTTCTTTTCATTGGATCGGTTGAACTGGAGGTGTTGACAATAATTCGCAGTCTTTAATTATTTTTTTTTGGGTTAAATAAATATTTTTTCTTTGAATTAATTTTTCATTCAATTTTATCCTCGCAATATTTTTTAATCCAATCTTAATTTTATTCTAATCAATTATAATTAATTAATTTTTTTAACAATTTGTTCAACAACATTTCGAAGGCAGAGGTAATGGAAAAAATTGTTTGCCGTGGAAATTAATTATTTTCGGGCATTAGATCAAAAATTCTTAATTAAATTGCACTTTTTTGTTTTGTCGTTCGTCGATTGATTTTCCACGGGTGAAAAATCCCTTTCCCTCCGTCTCGTTATCCTCTATTAATTTTCTAAAATGCATATTTAAAATTATGTAATATTATTTTGGTGTAATGAGTCGGCTAATTTGTTATTCAAGTTTATGCGAGGCATCTCGTGGGCTTCCTTTAGGGGTAGACGAGAGTTATTCGAGGCCTGTTGTACGCCAGTTGAATTGAAAAAGAGAGAACCTCCAATATTTGCGCGGGTTTATCGACCCCCCATTGTGGAACCAGACTCGGGAATCATTATTTTCCACTGTGAAAACTTGAAATGAGAAATGGTGAGGGATATGTTACATAAAAATGGTACCACGTACTTTCCATCAAATCTCGGATGACCCACATGGGGAATTTTTTTTTTTTTACTTTATTTTTTTTTTCTCTCGGGGTAATGAGGGGGATTCACGAGTGACGTTGATAAATTGGAAGATATTTCATATCATAATTTTGTGGGATTTTTTTTCATCCTCTTCCTCTCGGTGAGGCTGAATTAGTGGGCATTTGTAATTGATGGCTATTAGGCGATACGTTCCTCTAGTTGTTCTAATGGATAAAATTAGTCATTCATAATTTTTTTCTTTTAATGGTGGGTGATGAAATTGGATGGGCTGTAGTAGGATTTTTTAAAATAAAATTCAGATTTTTCGGAGTAAATATTAGACACATTTTTCGGGATTAATTGACAAATATATTTTATTTACTTCTTGCAACGGGTACTCGTGATTGATCGTCAATTTAACGTCTCGAAAACATTTTTAAAAAATCACTTTACCCATATTTAAGGGAAAATAATTTACAAATGTACTCACTTGGAAACTCAATGGTGCAGTTAAACACACCGAGAATAAACCAATGGACAATTAACGAGTCAGACAATTATCCTGGACCCAAGGAATGATGGACGAGGTCGCTGGCACTTTTTATCCTCTTCACGAGGAGTATATTGCCATTACAAGCGTCATTACCGTCACCATCATTTTTTTTTTTTCTTGTTAGGGCTCATTGTGCGGTTAAAATATTACGAGTTGAAAAAATAAGGATAACAATTTCTTATTTGTTTTATTTTATTTTATTTTATTTTTTATACTCTCAGTTAACGGCATTTTAAAGAATTCTAAATTCGATATTGTTGAGTATTATTCTATTTCTTTGATTTACTTCCTGCACGATAGCTTTGAAATCGACTTCTCGTATGTCCGGGGAGGGGGGGGGGGGCGGATGTCATTTTTCGTAATGCGGAGATTGATTAAAGGGTGGGGGGCAATAAATCATGAGCTCAAATAGTATAAAAAAAAATAATAATCGATGAAATGATTCGGCGAATAAAAAATATATTTTTTATCTAATCAGAAATTAATGTCAATTGTTGGGAGGGTTTCGATGGGTTGGAAGGATATTAATGAATTCTAAAAATTATGTCTTCAATTTCTCAAGGCTACTCTCAAGTTTCTTTTGAGACTGGTGGGCGTTGAACTTTCGAACGTTCCGAATGACTCTTCTTTTTTTTTTTTTTTCTCGAAAATGAAATTTCTCGGGGAGTGACTGATCATTCGGCATTCGTTCACCTTTCAGGTGATGATTGAACGATTGAGGGGACGAAATTATTCGGATTTTCAAAGAAATGGGGGATTTTTTGGGGTTACAGTCGATTTATCTCTAGTTCTGAATTTTTTTTTTTTTCAATTGAATAATTTTGATTCATTTTTAAAACATCCTTTTAATGTCCTGGATGACTATAAATATTTGGGTTTAATCCTTGCGATCCTTATCATCCGCAAATGAGCAAAATGAGCGGTAAAAATTAAGTTCATAAATCCCAGGCCTTCCAGGAAAAGTAGAGTAAAAAAAAGGATTCTCTGTTTGGCTGCACTTTCTGGCCATTTCTACTTCTTTTTCTGGTCTTGCCATATCAGTCTGAGTGGTATCCACTTCTTGGCCTGGTCAGCCACTCGACGCGACCCCCACTTGAGCGTACTCAGACCGTCCGGCTCGTGATTTGGGGAGTGACACTCCAGGTGAAGAGAAAACATATAAAAATCATCAAATATTTTTGTCATTAGCATTTTATCGCGTTCATTCATTAATTTACTATTGACGACTTCAGTTCACTGAACCCCAGGATATGACTCATTTTAAACAATAAAAATTATTTTTTACTAAATAAATCAATTAAATCAATTAAAAAATTTTAATTATACGCAATCAGTGATTTCTTATTTAAATATAATTTTGTAAACTCGAAATAATCACCACTGAACTCTCTACGAAATTATTTTTTTCATTTTAATTGTGAGGCCACGATTCATTGAACAACGAAAATAAATTAATATTTAGGATTTTAAAAAAATAAATAAACAATTGGCTATAGTGGGGACAATTAATGACTTCCCTCGGGATTTCTCTTGTTTATAACAGAAAAATTTCTCCGAATTTGGTATTATCCACAATTTTATTGTTCATTAGAATTTGCGATGAGTCCAACGACTCTGAGACAATTTTCTCTGAATAAAGATGAGTCAGTAGTCACTCCTTTATTCGCTAGACTTTTTTCTTTTTTTTTTTTTTGAGGATCTATTTATATAATTTTGGCGATTCTTTTTGTCTGACGAGTCAACTCATTCTCACGAAACAATGACCGGCATTCGATTCCTCGGTCGTTGAATTTTTCGGTACTTTTTTTTTTTATTTAAATCCGGAGGGAACGAGTGCGTCGTATATTTCGAATATAAGAGAAGTCTAAGTGAGCATGTGCTCCTCCTACTTGGTTTGCTCGAGAACTCGAGGTTAAATATATCTTCGCTTCTCCTAACAATTTTCATCCTCCTGTTACTCACTATCTTCTTCATTTTGTACTCTCCTTTTGAGTAGTTGGACTGAGCGGATATGAGAAATTGTAATGGAATTATGGGGAGAGGAGGGAAAAAGCGATTTTTTTTTCCCTTCCAAAAGTCACCCTTTGTTTCGTTGCGGTTTGTTAATTTATTGAATATCAAAATGTAAACCCGACAGCTCTTCTTTATTAAAACATTCTCTATAGTATTTTTTTTTTTTTAAGGGAATTGTTTTTTTTTCCTCTGCATTCATTGATAACACAAAAGCGAATTCTATTGGAATATTTTTCAATCGAAGCCCTGGGATTTTGTAACATGGGAAAAATAAATATAAAGTACAGGAGCCAATATCGATAACATTGCAAAGGGAATTCGAGTTGAAAAATATACAGCAGTTGAAATTGTAGGTAGAGCGGGCAAATAAAATCATTCGATGCTCGACAATGTGACTCGATCAGTCGGAAATGAAAAATTTCTACATTCGATTGAAAAAAATTAAAATAAAATTCTAATTACATAATTACAAATTTCATCTTACTCGTTTGCGTAATGGATATCGGTGGGTAGTGCTGTTAAATATGGTACACATACGAAATATTCGATGGCCCACCCGGCAATTACCTTCACTCCAGCCACTCTCTTATTTTTATTTATTTTTTTCACCCTCTTTTTTCTTTTTTCTTCGCTGCTAAAGAGTAGAACACTCTCGTTTTTTCGCCTCCGGCACTTTATGCGGGCACGAGATGGGAATAATAGAGGCGATCCTGTCGATTATGTTACGTTTGACAGGGAAATTTCAGGGATTGATAATATAGGGGACTCGGGTAATTTAGCAGATGGTGTTTTTTTTTTGTTCAAACCAAAATTACTAAAAAAATAATAGAAACTTAATGGATTTTTTTTTTAGATGACTAACAATTCGGAGGACTTTTTTTTCTCAATATCAATTTCAATGAAATTTAAATTATTCAACAGTCAGGATTTAATTGGTTTTTTTTTCGGGTGATTTTAACTCGAAGAATTTTCTCCTGCAATTGATGACCTTACGGTGGTACCGTTGGACATAATAGATGAAATGTCGAGCCGGAAATAACAGAAGTATCTCTTTCGGTCACTAGTGTAACAATCGCCTCCTCCTCTCGTTCCCCTTTGAATTCCATTGGAAGGTCCACTATCTTCTCGTCTACTGCCACTTGCCAAATGAGAATCAGATCTGTAACTAGTCTTCTGAGCTCTTTACGCTATTACGGTTGAGCAGTATCACCAGGAGCACTACGTTAAAGTTCATAATCAAAATTGGGGGAAGTTGGTGAAGTGGTTTTGCCAGCCCCTCCTCTCATTCTTCAACTTTTGGTCTATCCTTTTTGGTCTGGTCTCTGTTGGTTTGGCTGGAGTTGGCTCGTTGGATTAAGTGGTAAGTCTCACTTCCTATTTCTGGGGGAATTAATGGCCGGAAATTTCAGTTGCTCACATTTTTTTTTTTTTTTTTCAAATCTTAAACTACGGGGTAGGGTTTTACCTCCGGCTATCCTAATTTCGAATTAATTTATTTTCTGTAGTTTTTTTTTTCGCGCAATCAGTCTTGAATGCGGGGGGGTACGAGGGGGTTGTGAGGCTTGAAAAAATCTGAATGGAAAGTCTAATCTATTTAATGATGAAGACCTTTTGAATTTAAAACGACATCTTCGTCGCTAATTGCTGGGAATTAAAAATATTCCACGTCTTCTGGAGCTTTTGAATTTGTCTCTGGTCACGAACTGGAACTCTGACACTTGTGAATGACTCGGGCGTTGAGTTATTCTGGAAAAATGTTGGAATGAGGGGGTGAATAGGATTTCTAAAGATCTGTGAAACATTTTCTAGGGTTTTATTTGTATTTCAATGGAATCCTCGGCTACACCAAATCTTTTCATATTTAATGTGTTTACTTTTTGTAGTCTGAGGCATTTTTTAAGTTTATCGGTGGGGAAAACAAAGTAAACTTGTTCAGTAAATGAGATAAAATAGACAAATGGGAATGTTAACTGGAATAATGAGAATGATTCAGTTCGGTGAATAATCAAAGAAAATTTCCAAGTGTAAATAATACAAATGGAACCATTTCGGTCTAATCTCTTCGAAAATTATCGGCTGTTTGGACGAAAATTATTTCTAATCATATCGCGAACAACTGATAATACTTGTGTTCTCAAAAACATTTTATTTTTACTGATAAAATCACAAATGTTGCAAATTGTCACATTTACCTTCTGCTGTTTTTAATATTTTCATTGAAAAATTGTTTATCTCGAATGTCTCAATGTCGATAAGTAAACTCATTAAATGATGAAATAAAAATTCCCATTAACCACAAATATTATTCGCAAAAAATATGAATTATCCATTGGATATACCTTGACACTTCCCAGAAAATCGAGGAAAAAAATCCCGTTGAAAACTTATCGCCCCATTATTTTTAATCCCAGCATTATGTTGCGTTACGCAGGTTCTCATGGGCGTTAAACTTTTTAATAGCAAGCGAGAAAGTGATTGCTTGTCGCGGCGGCAGTGGGGTCCACTCGAAATGAATTTTATTTAAGGTCCCCCCCTCCGGCTCTCACCCTCTCACTCCCCTTCTTTACCCCACCCACGCGATATACCTCTCCCCCCCCCCCCGTTTACACACACATACACCAATAATTATGCGACTTCGCACGTGCGCGTAGCACGAGGTGCCAGAGATTAATGCCGACCATTCGTTACAAACTTTAACGTTCTCAAATGTTCTTCTTCTTGTTTTCTTTTTATATTGGCTTCACGGTTGCGATATGCACTTGGGAATGGACAGGGGGAGGGAGAGGGTGGGTGAAAGGTGTAGCGAAGGGACGAGTGAAAAATAAAACGTAAAGGAGAGATTTAAGAGAATGAAAGAAAGAAATAAAAAAACGAGAAATAATAATAAGTAGTGAAAATAATCAAGCTTCCTTTCTGGCGGCTCCTCTTAGACGTGCGTATAATACGCACCCGCGAGGAGACGCACTCCACCCGAAGAGGGAGAGAGAGAGAGAGAGAGAGAGAGGATGGGAGAGGATTCACTTGTGGCACATCGTGCGTGGCACAGGGTCACGCGATTTACGATCCGGTCCTTTTCAAAGAAATCCATCGGGTCGTTTCTTTCTACTTTTTTTTGTATTACCATTATTATTATTTTATTTTTTTTTACTTCTCAAGCGAGACCTCCCTCGCACTTTTATGTGTCTCTCTTGGGGGGGGGGCGGGGCGGGGGTGGGGGGGGCGGGGGGGGGGGGGGGGGGGGGGGGGCAATAAACGACGCTCCCACGATGAACAGCTTAATGCGGTCTAGTTGCAGTAAATTTGATAATGATTGTACAATAAAGGATGCAATGAAATCGGTTTAATTCAGGCGTTGATATCTCGGTATTCGCTGAGTGGAATTTCACCATTTTTCATTAATCTCGAAGATATTTTAATGAATTTTACAATGAGATAAATTAATTGAAAATCGTATCGTTGAGCCACTAGTTATCGATTTTTTTTTTTGTTTCCCGTGAATAACGATTATGGCAATGTCAATGGGATTTATCGGTTTATCTATGCCGAGGGATTATTATTTCATGATAAAAAATAAATAAAAATTGGTTCATAAAATTTGAATGTTTAAATTCTCTTGGGGAAAAAATATTATCTATATACACGTCATACCATAAAGTCCTCAACGCACACGGATCTCTTTATCGGTATTTGTGCACCTCTCTCTTCTCCTTGACTTATGTGTGCAGCAGCTGCATTGCACTGCACACCAATCCACCAGTACCAGTGTCATTGACATGGACCTCCCTCCCACTTTTTCATCGTGTTATGGGAGAGTGAGAGAGATGGTGGGTCGGGAGAGGGATGGGTAGGAACTGCGCGCGGGCTCGTTCGCCCTCAACTCACCACACGCGCCATGCCAAGACTCTTGTCCTCCTACCGATATATCGTATATAGTCCTATACCCCGTTCTGTTACACGAGAAGACGATTATAGCCCCCCTCTACCTCCTCCTCCTCCTCCTCCTCCCCCTCGTACATGACTGTCTCTCAACTGTATTTTGTTAGTGTCTCTCTGTGTGACTCGACTCAAGTTTATTCTCTTGATCTACGACTGCTGCATAAGGGGTCGTCAGTGTCACATGTGTCATTGAAAAGTTTTTACAGTTGGTTTTTTGGATATTTTTTGGGGCCTTGGGAGGGGGCCGAGAACGTGACGTTCAACGTTTTTTGGGGATATCTTGGAATTTGATTGTTTGGGGGAATTGAGTTTATTTCGGTGGAGGATTTGGATGATTTTTGGATTTTTATGGGTGTCCTGGGGTGGGAGAAAATGTTGTAAAAATATAACAATTTAAATTAATTAATTAATTTTAATTCATCTGATCGAATGAATTGCAAGTTCTTCTGGTGTAATTTTTTCCATTCGCTCATTTTTTAATTTGAATTTGTTTAGCCAGTTGATTTATCATTTTCTTGTTTAACAAATTAATTAATTAATCCACTAAATTGTTGGTGTAAAAACAATCATTTTTTATTTGAATAAACGACAATTTATTGGGGAAACCAGACGTAGAAACTTAACCGAAAATTCCTATAAATTTTCTCAACATAAGGTCCATTAATTACCAGTCCTCCATTGTTCAATTTTTTTTGTTCATTCAGCCGACAATTGCAACTCATTAAACATTAATGAAAAAGAAAAGGAGGGGAGGGGAAAAAAAATTCGCCGACGTCGAGAGACTAAAGAATTCATTCTCCTCCAACCCCTTCGTCTTTTCACTCTCGATTCAACGATCTCAATCCCCCTCACGCCCCTTCCACTTCCCTCTTTCCCTCAACGACGAACCACTGAATGAGACGGGGATGCCCTCGGGCCTATCCTCCTTCCATTGCACGGCTGTTGCCCATTTGTTGTCGTTTCGTCTCACTTTATATACCTATCTCAAACGCGTGTTACAAATTATGGGGTCTCGCGGAGTTGTATTCAAATTACTACGGATGCGCTACCATTTTCTCTCCCTACCTCGTCTGTCCCTCATCACTCGATTTACCTCCTCACTCTTGCACACTAGTTTCTTCTTAAAATCGCGGATGTCGCTTTGCAAATTGCAAGACGTCGTGCCTTGAATTACTCATGTCAATTTTGTATACAAAAGTACCAGATACAACTTCCACTAGTAGCAATAGCATTAAAAGTACTTAAGATCGTTTTTTCTTTTTTAATAATTATTCCAGAGCAATTCATTCGTAAACCTCATTTCATTATTTTTTTTCACCTCCCTCCCCAAGATTTACTCATCATTATTTTATATTACTCGTCAGTTATTTGAGGAGTAAATTAGAAATTTCTTCAAGTGTGCGTTAAAAAAAAAATGATAAAATCTACGGCCCCTCTCACTTTTCACTCTCTCATTTTTCCTTAAAACTCGCGGATGTCACTTGAATATTGCGATAATTGTGTCGCGAAGTGTACAAATTATTTTTGTACACTAAACTACCAGATACCGAGTTTCACTAGCTTCAGTGGCATTAAAATTACACAAGTTGATTTTTTTATTAATCATTTGTGCTCGATTCCGAGAGATTATTATACCCCGGCCAATTCATTAGTAAATCCCCTCATTTACCCCTCCCGAATTCCTCCACAAAATGCATTAATTAAGAGAGACTAAAGAACAGAAAAATCGCCGAAAATTTGCATTAAAAAAAAAAAAGTTCACCGAATAGTGCATAAAATATCATAAAATCCAGTTTTACACTCAAAAAAAAATATCTGGCAAATGAGGAGGGGGCTCTTTAAAATTCCCAAACTCATTTACCCCTGAAATTCATTTGCAAATAAGCAAGGGGGGCGGGGGGTGAATACAGAAAACCAAAAACAATAACCCAAAACATCGTAAACAAGCCCTTAAAATGTCATGAATAAATTCCCCCCACTGGCCGATTATTTTCAACAAACTCACCCGTAATTTAGTTACTTTGTTAAGGGCAACACTGCAAAAAAAAGCATTTGTGCGTGGGCAGTTGTTTTTAGTGCTATGGTTACGTCCCTGGGACTCAGCTGGAACCCGGAGCAATGTTGCCAGATGCACACAGAATCCTCATCTCCCTCTCGCCCTCTCTCCCTCGGGCCTCTCCAATCCTCCCAGCTCCTCTCCCTTGTTTCTCCTCTTTTTATATATATGTATATATATATACTTGTATTTTTTGTTCTCCCGTGTATATTTTTTGTTTCTTTGTTTTTATTTTATTTTATTTTTTTTTTATTATTTTTATTATTCCCTTTTATTCGCGTATCTTCTCTATAAATGCGAGGAAGCGAATAAACGACTAGGCACAAGCCGGTTTCAGACGGAGACGGCCGAGTTTATCTTCATCTTTCTCTCTTTCTCTTGCACGTCTTCTTGTTCTTCTCACGTCCTTTAAAATGTACCGATTGTACCGACGACGGGGCGGAAGGGGTGACCATCCCCGGAGGGTCTGACTCGATTCTGCTACCCTCCTAGCCTCCTCCACTCGGTTTCTCTCCGCTCCTTCATTCGAATTCTCATTTTTATCTTTTTTTTTTTTTTGGTTTGCTTTTTTTTTTTTTTTTTTCGTTTTTTGTTTCTTACTCCTTTTGGGGGGGGAGGGAGGAGGGCCTCTGTTTTGCCGACCTGTCGGGAGCACTCGGGAGGAGTATTCTCTCCCTGAAAATCCACTTGGCGATGAAACCTGTTTGAAAGTGTCGCGTGGTTACTCGGGGATTCGCGACTTATCTATTCTCGTGACTTTTATGGGGTTGTCGTGTAAAAAAAAACAATACCTTTCTTCTATAACTTTTGAATTAATGGGATTGGCATTTTATTGCCGATGGGGTGAAAAATTTCCACTGAAATATATATTTTTTTCACTCAAAAAATGAACTGAACCAAATTTTTTGAATGAGAATTTTTAGAATTTTATTAGAATTTTTTTTATAATTGTAAGGATTGTTTACTTCAACTGTGGGTTAATTCGCGTAGAAATTGTTGCTCCAGTTCGTGCTCATAATAAAATTGAAGGAAAAAATAATTAATGGAATTGTATGAAAAAAATTGAATTGGCAAAGTAAAAAAATGGATGAACAATAGACTGATGGAATTTGTTGAAATAATTTAAAAAATTTATTTCATTTATCTCGGGATTTATTTTCCCACAATAATCGGCACGCGCTCGTACTGAAATCCCCCCTCCTCCCCTTGACTTGTAACTTCCGCTTGGTTAAAGGGGGATATTTCTCCCCCCTTTCTTACTTCTATTTTAGTTATGTTAATTGCTCGAGCTCGGGCGAATTATTATCCTGATGATGTCCTGTTATGGTATATCTGTATTTACACGCTTTTAAATGCTGGAATTAATTACAACATGTGCGGAATGATTTTTTTACATTTCGGTATTTCTAATGAAAAACGAGGGGAAGAAATTATTTTCATCGACGAGGGGATTTCTTTATATGGCAAGGGCTTCTCCATTCCACTCCTCTTTTTTTTTTATATCATCCCGAAGAAAGTGAATGCGTGCGGGGAATAAACAAGTCCAATTGATTATTCATGTAATTAATGAAAAAAAAAAAAATGAATAATTTTCATTGGTATAACTTTTTGAAATATTCATTGCTCAAACTAAAAGAGAATTTCTTCATTCAGCCCCAAATTTTCGCTCTTTACGGATTATTATTAATTAATATTATCTATTTTAATAATTTAAATTATTTTTTAGTAATATACCAAGTGATTTTGCGATTTATGGGGCTCTTTAAAAATACGAAATCAGTAGAATCCAATGATTTATTGTTAAAAAAAATAATTTAATCCCGGAAAATTGTAGACATTTTTTTAAATTATCAGATTATGCGTAATATTACCTCAGTGGAATGAGTGCACCCGCACGAGTCTAATGAACATTGACACTCGTTATAGGGGCGTCGCAACTTCCGATCGTTTTCCCCTCTCCTGTCAGGGGCATTATTCATGTAACCGGTTAGCCAGTTATGTCTCTCCTCGTTGCTCTCTCAGGTGGTGAGCAGGTTCTCCACGATAAGGAGTTTGAAAAGCCATTATTTATCAACAGCATAAAATAACAAAAGCGGGAGAGAATGGGAGGGTGAGGCGAGTGAGAGAGAGAGAGAGGGTGGGAGAGGGTACGAGAGGGAGAGGAGGAAAAAAAAAAAACGTGTGATTTACTTTTGTTGGTTGTACATTTCTTATTCTTCATTCTCTTTACTGCCTTTTAAGTGCATACAACCTGGGTGATGCCATTTTACTTTCTTCCTTTCATCCAGCGTTGATTCGTTAACACTCACGCTTGGAAGATTTCGCGGAATAAAACAGTGCGGTTTGCCACGCTTTGCCGCAAACGTTGTAAACGACATTCTTGGGTGAAGAGTACTCACTGGGCATTTTCACTGCCTAGGGGGGGAAAAATAATATATTGCGGATTTGTTGGGGTGAATATTTCATTTTTTTTTTTAATTTTTTTCAAATTTTTTTTTTTAATTTTTTCAGTAAAAATAGGGAATTTTATTATGAGTTTGGGTGATTTTTGCCGAACGTCTGAACGCAATTGGGGGAAATTTTGGCCATTTAAATTTCATTTGGCGTGAAATTAAATTTTAAAAGAAAAAAAAAATAATGAATTTATTGAAAACCATTGAATCTACATGTGTTTAATTATTGAGTTCATCCCCAGTTGGTGGGCCAGGTAATTTTAATACCAAACGATAATGACATTTAATACCGAAAGTTGAGTAAACTCGACTTATTCCATTTATGGAAACTCCGGGGGGAATTTCATGGGATGTTTGTGGAGAGTGAGTGGTCAGGGGAGACCGTTGTATGCTGTTATAATGTTGATTGATAATACGCGCCCGAGTAACGAGCTCCAGTGGACATGGCGCTGTGCGCCCAACAACAGCTATTTCCCGGACCTTTCTTTCTTCATACTCACCGCCCCTTGTCTCCTCTTTCTCTTCATCTATCTCCTGATTTTTTTTTACGCTTCCCACCGCGTCTTCCACTCGTCTTGACGAAGAGTGTTTACTCCTCTTGAATTTATCATGAAAATTATGGGGTCTGTTAATTTTTAGGGGCCATCTAATTGAATTATTAACGGGATACTTACTCATTTTTTATTCGTCTTTCACGTTAACTTATCGAATATCTTGAATGTACAATGATATCTGAAAATTTTAATTTCTGTGCTGACGACAATTGTTGTTTAAATTTGGAAAAAAAATATTACGTAATTTTCCCATGTTCTCACGAGTTTCGATAGTCACCAGATGATGGTGAAATTTTTTTTCGCCACTGAGGTAGGAAGCGAGTGAAAGAGACGAAGGAAATTCGATCGAATTTCGGAAACAGGTGGTCGAAGGGGGGGTAGAGATAAAAAAAAAAGCATTTGCGATTGAGTGCAGGGCTTCCATGAGCCCAAGTTACACGACCAAACAATAAACATCGCGTGTATCGATATGTCAGGCAAATTTTGTCGTCGCTTGCCACATGACGACGCCAAAAATCATTTTTTTCCCCCCCCACTCTTGTCCACTTTCTTTTTCTCTTTCATTTCTTTTTTTGTCTCCGAGACAACCCCACTCTCCCACTCTGTACCAGCAGACGTCCGTGAGTGAGATTTCTTGAGCAATCTTTCTTCGCTCGGATGAGTCACTTGGGAAAGAACAGAAGGATTCACTTTTATCCCAATTAACGTTCGGACGAACCGAAATCTTCTAACGTGACTCCGTCTTTCTCTCTCAGTCGCTTGAGTGAGGGAGACCGAGGAGAGGGGAATAAAAAATATTTATAGAGGAGTAAAAAAAAAAGGAGAGTTGGCGAGCCGGAACAAGGCCTTCGCTGGCGTCTTTTCGGCGGTCGTTTCACTCGCTTGGGAAATAAAAGATACTCAGAGTTCAGGAGTTGATGGAAATTTTGATTTCAATTTTTTAAGTATCCTTGTCAAATTATTTTTCGTTGATATTTCCATACGCACGCGTATTGAAAGATACAGTCGCTCCGAGCGCAGCGACTTAGCGGGCCTAGTACCGAAAAGTTTCATCTTTTTTGTTGAAGGGAATTGGATAATTTCAACTGATAATTTTTTCCACAGCCAAAAATAGCGAATTATCGAAAATAACACTGGGCATGGGGTGAATTGAAATACGAGTAAAAACCAGGAAGACAATTTTCGGTGTTACGAACTGTACATAATCCTTAAGTCGCATCCTCTAACAAGTTGAAACCCGCTCGAGGACGATAAACGAATGAGACGATAGTGGAGAAAGGAGGAATAAAGAGAGATGTAGTAGAATGAGAGGATGAAAAAAAAAAGGATTGAAGGGGGGGAGGAGGTGGAGGAGAAAATAAAAGGACCCTCGCGAGGTCGCTAGCCGGTAAACCGATTGGTTCTGGCCTCGCGCGTTGGAATATCGCTCCCCAAGGTGATACTGGCGACCGGGCGTATTAGGCGCGACTCTTCATATTCGTTAAAGAGGTGCGATGACCCCCGGCAATTTTCCCATTTTTCATTTCCTATTTATTCACAATTTTCCGGTAATAAATTACTCCACCAACAAATGACAATTATCCAAGCACAAATGACCACAAATTCTTTAAAAAAATTAACATTCTTCACAAATGAAAAATGAGGGGGGGGGGAACGTCAACAAATGATGGGGAATTTTTAACTATTTATTTGACAGTGAAATTATAATCGATGATGGACAATAATTTCATTTATTTGGCGTGAAATGCACTCGAAGGAATTGCGAACATTGATAATTCAGTAAAACAAATTTGACGTATTCAATAATTTATGGTGAATAATTATACGGAGTATCGGCTCTCATTTCCCATGATGACTCGAAATATACAGTCCTCACATCTCTCCCTACCAATGCAAATAATACAAGTGGTTAGAGTCTCGTTGCACGCACGCACGTGCACGGTTCCAGGTTGATTGCCATCTTGAGGATTCATTTTATTGCACAGTTAACATCCCGGGGGTGCGTTTTGTCTCGTTTAGGCGCGGTCGGGAAGCCCCCCCTCTCTTGCGTACTAATGTCACTGGTGCCCACCTCCTGTCGTATGTACTGGGATGCATATACTCGGTAGTCGATGCTCGAGTCATTACTAACCATTGGGTATACTGTTGGCTACATTTATTTCTCAGGGGGGACATTTATTAGTTACTCGGTTACTCTTTATTATTCGAATGTTATTTTCTTACTGGGGTCGAGGGTCTACATCTGAGATCGGATGTTTTATTTTATTTTTGTAATCGTTTAAATTGGGGATACTTAATGAATTAATTCATATTGTGGAAAAATTTTATATTTTCGGCCTCTCGTTATGGGGTTTTTTACTCGCGCGGAGTTTGGCGAGCCGAGCGGTAGACGCCCGGCCAACCACGCGAGCCAAAAAACCCCAGAACGATATTTTTCCCTAGTGATTTTTACTTTTACGAGGTTGGGCAAGGCGCCGTACCAATCCCCGGACGAGGAAAAGTGAAGAGCAGTACGGGAAAAATATTTTTCAATTGAAGTTGTGTCTTGGAGGGATTTTGAAAAAGTACCTCAGCCCCGGGGAAATTTTATTTAGTTAGCAAAGATGAGGAGGGATTAATTGAAAATTATTATTCAATTTTCGAAGAGCTGAGGGCTCTTCATCATTTTATTTTTCTCTCTCACTCTCTCTCTCTCGCTTTTTTTTTCTGCCATTCTGACAACTCGACTCATGCCGGCAATATCCGGAGCATATCTTGCGGGGCCCCCATACGTCTGTCTCACGCGCGGTTACGCCGATTTGTTATCCCCTGTCCCGATCGCTTCACGATGATCTTGATTGCAGTGGCAAGGAGTCGAGTGAAAATAAAAATCAAAATAATTATGATGAATTTTTCGTAATGACACGTACCCGTATGTTCAGTTAATGCGATGAGTCGGCATGTAATTGAGTCTGAGGGCTCCCCTAGCGTGGAAAATTATCCGTAATTTGTTTACTCATCTCACGTTATTTATTAATTAATTGATCATATTTTTTGGGCTGCTGGTTTTTATTTATTTTTTCATTTGTGTCGGGATAATTTAGGGAGTGCTAATGAGTTGGGGAAAATTCTACGTTAGCAATAAATAAGGAGATATTTTTTTTTGATTTGTTCAGTATTTCGCGAATTTTTGGATTTTATAGGCTGCTCGGGGGTCAATTTTAGTTATTCATTATCAACAATGAATTGACAATTTTACGCGTGGTGAGGTCAGTTACGACATTCAAGGCTTTCGATAAGAACTGGTAGGGGGAAAAAAAAGTGCGTGATATAATGAGACACGTGAGGAGACGGTCAATACGGGTACAATGGATGTCTCCATTCAGGATTATTTACTGTCGTTTCGTGTCACGTTTTGCCGTGTACGTAATGAAATTGAGGAAATAATTTACAAGATTCGATGGGGAATGCTAAACTATCGCTGCCATTTGAATAGTAAATTTGGGGATAATTAATTCAGGGAAATTAATTCTTTATATTATGACTCCATATTTCGTCGAAAAATCGAATGATTGAATAATTTTTATTTTCAACTCTGAAAGCCGAAAAAAAACTGGTCAAATTGCGTTAAAAAATTGGATTCTTGCCGTTGACATTGAAATTTGCGTTCTGCCAATTTGTCTCTCAGTGGAATAGTTTAAATAAAATTTTTTGTGTCGAGTAATTGGCGAAAATCCGGCGTTTTTTCGCAGCTACTTCAAGTTCATTCACTTCTCTCATCCCGAAAAATCATTGCAAGGGCAAAATAAAAAGGGTATCAAGTGTAGTTCAATGAACCGAAAATACCAAATATTCGCTGGTATAGTTTAGAGTCACGCGAGACCGTGGGAAAGATACAGGCTTTATGTCAAGTTTATGAATCCATGAAAACCAATCGCCCTTTTACTCTTCTGTACTATTCATTTTTCGCCATTGAAAAAAATAAAATAAAAATACCGGAGCGAGAAGTGAAGTGGAAGTTTTCAAATACACTTTTCAATTTTTTTTTTCAATTTTCCGGTTCGTCTACTCTTTAAAAAAATAACGTTATTGAAAATATATTCTAAACGCGAGCTCAATGGTCCCAGTAAAATGGACAGGAGCCAGAGGTATTTAACCAAATATTCCCGATTTAATTGAACATTCAAGTTAATTAAAAAATTCTGGTTGTCATTATTCAGATGAATCATCGAATTTATCGACTGCCTGTCATTTGAAAATTTTCAGTGAAACTGTTCATTTAAAAAAAATCTCTTTCTCACTGTCGATTAACCACAAACTCCTCGCATTACTAAATTATAAAATAGGGTTTTACCCTCGTGGATTGACATGCTCTAGATCCAATCCCTCTGCCGTCAGGATGTGAGCTATTCCCCGTAATTGCAGCTACAAGTGCGGGGAAAATATTCTCGTATGTTCCGTGTATCGATAATTATAACAGGCTCAGCGTTTTTTTTTTTTCATGTTTAAAATAAACCCGCAAAAAATAAAAATAAGTAAGATCATCTCGACCTTTTTTTTTAATTTTCCCGATTGAATTGATGCTTTACCGTCTCTCGATTTTTTAGATGAAAAAAAAATTATAATGAGCTTGATAAGTTAGCAACTGATGATCGCTTAATCGAATTAATTTTGCGCACTGAGGATCTTTGAATATTTAAATGTAATTCATTTGGTGGGAAGGAACGGCCGGAAGGGGCGCTCGAGGAGGACAAGAGAATCCACCTCATCGTCTAAACTGCGGTACAACATGTGTTGCCCCATAGTCACGGAAGTCCATTACCTGTCGTATCTTAACGGCATGTATGCGTGTTAGGTAGTCGTTCTTGACCTTCCACTCGTCGTAGACATTCATTTGGTTTTCGGTATTTTCATCGATCAGTCGGTGTATATCGAGTGGGTGGGGATTTTTTATTTTCTGTAAATCAGATGTTCTCTCCGGGAGTTCGAGACGTTGATGTCTTTTTATTTTTTCCACCCCAAGAATAAAATGATCCGAGGGGCCTAGAAAATCGCGATTTCTGTCGATTTTGGAGTCTCGGGAGAGCTCAAATTTCCTCAGGAATTCAATGGAATTTTATTTGAAGCTCTATCTCCAATTGTTTTCGAGAAATCATCAAAAAACTGACAAAGTCCCAAATCAATTGATTAGAACCTCTTCGCTGTCTCCTGCAATCCAATCACGAAATTCGAAAAAAAAATTAATGGGCCCAGGAGATTGTCCCATTTTACCCCTCGATTCCCTCCCCCCTCCCCTCGCGATCGGCTAAATGGGCCGGTGTTTCAATCCCAGATATTGTAGAGTCCAATGAGACACCAGAGAAATACGTATCAATGACTCATTGTTTATATTCAATCGGAGTGAGAGTGCAGATTGGTTATAGGAGTGAATAAATAGGTCTTTGAGGTGGGGTAAAAAGGTTTACGGTAAAACAATTGGTGTGGCTGATAGTTGGTAGACGTGGGAGTTGACCAGAACGGGCATGATCCTCACCCCGCACAGCCAACTGCCCGCCAGTAACTTCTTCTTCCTCCGTTTTACCTAGTCATGGGTCAGTGAATGCAAGTTTTCCTAGTCACGTATCTGAATACTGTACTGTAAATGCTCCCTTTTCTTACTCTCTTCAGTTTTTATGGTGACTTTTTTTGTTTCTTTTTCTTTTTTTTTTTTTTTTTTTTTTTTTTTTTTTTTTTTTTTTTTTTCTTTTTTTTTTTTTTTTTTGTCCATTTATTTTAGAACTGAGATAACTGTATTTTTCATCCGTTTTGTTGCGTCATTTTTTATTTTCACTGCCGGGAGGGGGGAACAAGAGCTGTTGTCCATTGATTTGTTTTTCGACAGGTCATTTAATGATAAAATGATCGGAAAGCAAAGGCTGATGGAGTTGGAATTGGAAGAAAAAATTGATTACGATTTTTTTTTTTTGTTGAAAATTTGTATTTTCAATTCCCCAGCTCCAGTTCTCGTAGATACGATCTTATAGAAATTCATGATCCCATTCGGAGATATTTAAAATCTCCCCCCCTCCCCCCCCCCCTGCTGCCCCCCCCCCCCCTCCCTCGAGACAATGCCGGAAGGTAAATGCAGATCCGTGAGAACTTCATGACACGTGACCAGAGCACACATTTGTGATAAATTTTATTTGGGGCGTGGGCCTGGAGCGGTGACACCTCAGCCAATAATCTCAGATCCTAGTTGTTCAATTAAGCGTCTATTCATGAGTAACGCACACGGCCGAGATGAAAATTCAGGAGATTACATTTGTCCTGGGGTGAGCTGAAGTAGTTATCGATACCGGAGAGACATTTCAACGGCTGCAAAGGTTGGATTAATCTCAGAATTGATTAATCTTATCAATTTTTGTGAACTCTCTAAATTCCATTTGAACTAATAGTTGATCTGAATTAATTTAAAAACTCTTGGAGATATAATGTCTCAATGTTTTTTCCCCCCCTCAGTGACAATAGCAATTTCAGTTTCACTTGGATATAGCGCGCAATAAAAAGTAATTAATTATTTTCACCAAAACTAATTTCACTAGTTATCAAAAATAATGACTAACAATGGTCATTCTCGCCATTAATTAATGCCCCGCTTTCCCCTGAAGATCAAACTTTCATGATTCGTTTCTCGTTACAAATAACAAGTCGCCTAAATAAGTAATCAAAATGAGAGGATAGAGAGGGGAGAAAAAAAAATGAAAGCGCGGAAGCACGCAATGTCCGGGTGAGGATGGCAGAGGGAGCTTAGAAATAGCTGGTGTTGTTTTTAATTGGACGCTTTCACGTTGAATCGAAGTCGTAGATTTTCCTTCAAATATGCCCGCTCAATTCCTCGCCCACCCCCCACCCAGTCCGGTTCTAGGGACTCGGCTGAGGACGCGCGTGCGTACGACCGGTGGGACCTCAACGACGGGGGAAGCCCCGGATTACGAGTAGGAGACACGCACGCCCGCGTATGCCGGATCTAACGAGCCACTCGACACGCAAATCTAATGCCCGATCTTCTTACCTCCGTCCTCTTGTTACACCTCTTGTCTCGTGCTCAATGCGTCACACCGGCTGATATACATTGTTGTGGGTTTTATTTTTATAATTTTTTTATGCGCAATGCTTGCGACATGAGCATCCCCTTTTTGTTTTCCATTTTTTTCGATTTTTTTGGTCTCGTTTAATTTTAGACAAATTAGAGAATCGCCAACTGATTAATTAATTAATTCAACTCCTCTTCGCTCTCTCGTTTCATTCAAATTAATATTGAAGGGATTCCATGCGAAATAAATAAACAAATTACGTTTGACGAGATTAATTTTTTTAAAGTTTATGGGGTCGAATTGAGTAAAACAAATCCAAAGAATTAGTGAAAATTAATTTTGCATTAATTTTGATTTTCTTCACTTCAAAATTTTTATGCCATTATTTAATAAAATATTAAATAATGTTAACATGAATATTGAGGATATTTTTTAGTTATCCTGGTACAACTGATTTTTCTTTAAATGAAAAAATGAAAAAAAATGAATTCATTGAGATGGGAAATTTGTTGGCTAGGTATTGAGTCAAAAAATGAATAGATCGATTAAGATGATTGAAAAATAATTCTCGTCCATTCCACATCGTCTGCATTGAGTAGTAGTGACCCGTAGACACCAGACAAGCTCCCCATAAACCGCTATAACCAACATTATAACCAAGGATATTATACCTGTGCGCAGAATCACGAAGGGATAGGCACAAGAGTGGCTGGCTCTCTCGAGTTGTTATATAAGTCGTAAACGTGTGCAAACGTTGGCCAGATAAAGAGAGAAGATATTATTCTTGGATGTAAACCGGAAAGAGGTAGATCCTTCGTCAGTCTTATATTCTCCTGTGGCGATGGTTAAAGTGGCAGGTGTTATCCATCGGAAATCGCGTATTTCTGGCAAACTGAAGTAAAAATTTGACGCGATAATAACAATAAAAAAAATACGCCTGTCTATATAGCATTGTGTGTGTGTGTGTGTGTGTGTGTGTGTGTACGGGAGGGAACGTCTCGAGAATAAAAATGAGACGAGTGTTTAGGGAGAAAATTTACTGGAGGCGCGCGTGGCCTTGCGCCCAGGCCAAATTACACTGTTCCGGTATCCGGCGAAACGATTTGCGGTCCTTTTGCGCGAAGACAAGAGGCATTTTTTTCTTTTTTTCAATCGTTAAGTTTGTTACTTGAAAATTACACTCGTTATGAAGCTGTAAAGTTTATGTACTTTATAGAAAATTTGTTGGAACGTTTCTTCTTTTATTTTTTCTTTTCTTCGCGAATTAAATTTAATTGAGACTTGAAGTCTTCAACTAAATTCTGATTTGATGCCGGGGGAATTTTAAACTTAATGTCCTCTTTAGTTGTTACACTCGTAATTATACTTAGGATCGTAAGAGTTGAAAAATTCGTGGAAAAAAAAAATTACGCATTCGTTGGGAAACGGTAAAATGGTTCACATTAATTTTGATTGTTTGGTGAGATTTTAATGAATATCTCCATATCCAAGGGAAATTGCGAAATTTTGGTTAAGAGATTTTTTGGCGAGGGGATTGAGGGCTACCAAAAAGGTCTTTATGAATATTTCGCTATCTCCATTGGACTCGGAGGTATGGCGGCTTGAATTATTTTACGATTGATAAGTGAATGAAATTTCAATGCAAATGGGGAGAGAAAAAAAAATAGCCGGATTTGTTTTTCACTCGTACAGTTCTTCCTCATATCCTGTTGGTTGTCCGTGATGGAGGGGCGTATGTCTGTGTGAATAAAAATTGTGAATACGACAAATTCGACTGTAACCTGATCCACTTTATTTCGTCTCAGTGCACTTTGGGAACAATTTAAATTCACTTCTTGGGCCGAGAAGTGGATTTTTTTGCCGCAGTATCGTCCTACTGGTACTAGGAAATACACCCACACAGCCCGAGAAATTACAGATTCGCATACGAGAGCCACGAAATATATCGCACTTACCGAACGAGATAATGCAAAAGACGCGAGGCGTCTTGTTCTCCTGTGAACCCGGTGCACACCCACGCGTACATATTCCCGTGGTAACTACATACATTGGGCTTTTTCCAGCCTCTTATATCCTTCACATTGCAGCCACGAGGAGCACTAGGTTTCAATATAAATACACGATCAAACGGTACAGAAGACACTTTTGCGTCACTGAATTACATTATTTTTTTCTCTTTGCGTCGTTGTCTCTTGCGTTGGGCCTCATACGGGTCATTATAATTCTCTAATTGACGCGCCAAATTAGTAGAAATCACAAACAACCCGGGGAAAAATATTCTCTATTTTTTAATTAATTAAAAATTAATAATTGAAATTTTTTACATAAAAAATTCTCGTTTTTCTCATGTCATCCTAAAAAAATAATTTCTACTCTGAATATAAAGTGACGTCAATTTTTTATAGATTATCTGTAAAATATGCCTGAAGATTAATTTGTTTAACAACGATAACTCAACATTTCTGACAGGGGAGAGGGGTTTTTGGATTGCTCGTTTCTCCAGAAATAATAATTTCACCTTTGATACCCATCTCCCACAAATTTTTAACGCTCTCGGATCATAATAAATACGTGACGAGCCTTGGGATGAATATCGAAGGGTCAAGTCTCCCTTTTATCTCCCTAACGTCGAGGGCTAACGAGACAAAACGAAGGCGAGTTGTTAAAAAAATATATAAATAAATATATATATGTGCATATATAGTCGGAGAAAAATGAAGAGGAAAAGAAGGGAAGGAGTCACGGATATATCCGATAACCAAACGAACCGCTATGGCGTCGAGGGGTCGGTAGGGGTCATCGCGATATCGATCTCGATTTATGCCACGGGAGAATAAAATACCGTGACAAATCGATATTAGGTGGATGGTCATGCATGTGGACTGTTAACACTACCGGGTAATTTCAGCCCTTCCCCCCCTCCCCCCCCCTGACCCTCTAGTTCTCACCGAAAATCGTGAGTTCCAGGGGGCGGAGACCCCCGATCTCTGCCGCCCGATAACGTAAAAATAATTATAAAAAAAATCTTTGAGAGAACAAATTTCCTCGAGAAAAAATTCTCTTGAGTTCTTCGTCTCAATGAGAACCCCTCTCATTGCAATTCATTAATTTATTTATTAATTATGGAGCCTTATGAAAAATCAGCTGTTCCACGAGGTGTTGGGAAAATCTTGTCAATGAATGAATTTTTTTCGTTATTTCGGAATAATTTTGTTTGTTAAATATTTTCTGTGAATTAGAACGCTCTCGCGAAGTTGGCCTCTTCTTCATCCAAAATAACTGTTGTTCTCGTGGCAAATCCTTTAGACACACCAGAAAATACCTCTAATATTCAATTCTCCGTAACGCACATTAGGATTAATTTAATGAATCCCCTGGGATACACTAAACCTACATCCGCGGGGAGACGTTCACACGTAACGAGTGGATGGTTTCATCCTCCCGGTGTCTCAGAATGCCCCGGAATTCTTGAAAAAAAAAAAAAACTATATACATATGTATAAAAATACATAATCCAGAGTCTGGTGTGCATTCACCTACTTATTTATGCCGCCGCGGTAGACCGACCGCGTGAGATACACTCGTCCAGTTGTTATTCACTAATTCTTTGGGTTATTGTTGAATATAAGCAACACGAGTTCAGTTGACTCGCACCACGAGACAACTGAAGCAGCCCACAAACTGTAACACGCTCGGAGAATCAAATTGCTGACCCAAATTAATCTAGAGTGTGCTAACTATTCGTGCCCCATGTCGCCACTAAATTACTCCCCTCCCACCTCTCCCTCTCTGCACTTGATTTTTTTTATCGTCGTTTGAGTGCGATTTATGGAGTGATGGCTCAATATTCGTACGAACTTGTTCGCCGAATAATGCGACAAATAGTTTTATTAATTCACTTCGTTATTGTTAATTTTTGACAACATTTCATTGGCATTGGGGGCATTGAAATTGGTTCATCCAGTCGCAAGATGTCTATTTGAGTTTCTTACGATTCGTTAAAAACTGCCAAATCATTGCGAAAATCTCCAACAAGTCAACAATGAATGTCCATAGGGATGAAATTCTCGGTTATTCTTAATAACAGGCTCGAGCAGCACATGTGGACCGTTAAAACATGTACGTCATTATCTCATGATAGTAATCTCGATAGAGAAAATTGTTGCATTGTTACAAGACTTACGACTGCCATTCAAATTTCCTCTAACTAGAACAAATGAACCGTTTAATCCCCCGATCTATCGTAATTTACTCGGCAATTTTTATAAATAAATTTTTTTTTCTCTCCACTGGCAAAAAAAAATCGTTGAATTGAAAATGCATTCCTTCCACTTGAAAATGTTATCTGAAATCCGGGGACGGTTTTTTTTTTTTCGTTTTGGATTCTGTAGCTGTTAAATAAATAATTATTGCGTCATACGGGGCGTAAAATAGTTGCAATGTTATTTCTATCGATTGAGATTGTAACCGGTTGCGCTCGGTCGAGTTTCAATAGAGATCTTACGTGCCAGCCGTGGATGGAAACGCTCGGATGACGCTAATGACGCCGGCATATTCAATATAATTGTCCTAATCCCGGGTTAAATGACCAGTAGTTGGTCCTTAAAATTACGAGTGAATGAGATCGGGAGAGAGAGAGAGAGAGAGAGACGGAGAAAAACCGCTAATTTCCCAGGATTTCCGCAACTCCTGATACCCTAGGAACGATGTCTCCCAATGATTCACTCACCTCGAGGGGGCGAATGGCCCGAGAGCCGGGCGCGATGACCGATTCGATAATAACGTCAATGTCTCAACCATCGGTTGTCCCGTACCTGTGGCCCCGTACTCACCGGTCTCATTACCAAATCGCTGGCAATGAGACAAACCTACCGTGAAAAAAACATTGCACTCGGCGAATCTGATGATGATGATGGGCTCGGACTAATCTAGTTCTGTTTTTAGATGATACCTTGGCACAATAGTAATAATAATAATAATCTCACGATATATAATTGATATTTTTCCCCCAATAATTACTAACCTGATTAAAAATTCTTTTCACATAAAAAACAACCGGGGCAATTGAGTTTCGATAAATTGCTCATTTAACGCGAATAAATTATTCGTTCGTCGGCGCTTGAATTAAAAATAAATAATCATTTCGCAAATCAGATTGTCTCATCACGAGCCCATCCTATCGTTTTTCAATGAAGAAAAATATAGGAATAAAAAAAATTAGAAATAATTACAGACATATTAGCACTCCCGACGATAAATAAAAATGAATAAAAATCTTAATACCACAAGTGATTAAAGAGAATCACCAGTCCGTGAGTTAGAAATCACTTGGCAAGCAGTATTTTGTGTTTTTTTTCCCCCCCCCCCCCCCCCTCGTACACACTTTTTTTTCTCTCTTTATTTTTCAATAAGAGGAAGAGCTGGGTCTAGTTTCTTGAGAACTGCGAAAGCGGTTGGCCCGTCAAACTGGCATGTATGAGTCTCTCAAACGTTAGTCTCCCCCTCGTCTCCTGCCTCTCTCGTTGAAATTGAGACGAACACTTTACCCGCAGTGTATACCAAGTTAATGCGATATAATGCGGTTTGTTGGACACACGCGGAACGTAATGCGATATAGGTACAGTTTGCACTGTAGTCCGGCTTATGCAAACGATATATTTGCGCTAGTGTATTGGTATACTCGGGGTAAATACGTGATCCTTACGTATAACAGAGTGTCAAAGCTAAATTACTTCATATATCTTCACTTGTTCGGGCATTTTAATTGTGAATTGAGGGGGATTTGTTGGAATTGGTACAGGCGGGCCTCTAAATGTACGCTCGTCGAGGCAAATATACGGCAATATTTCCATTTAAGGGGATAAAAAAACCTAATAAATTACTTGGAAAGTAAACAAAAATTGGGGCAGGGCGAGAAGAGTTTGAAATGTTGGCGTAATTATTTGTAACAGGAGATGCTTCAATTCAATTGCAATTGAAAAATAGTCTTACATTTTTTTCGGGGTTTTTTTGGTGATAATTATTTTTTCTGCTGCTATTTTGGGGAGTCTTAAAACCCCAGGGCTTAGGAATTATTTTTGCTACACTTTAGGGGACTTTGTAACGATCGATGTGACTACAAGTTTGGATAATATTAATTGAAAATTTTTTTTTTCAATTGAATTGTAATTAAATCATTTGCCTGTGGATTTGTCCGACATGTCCTCCCCCTCTCAACCGCAATTTCCAATATTTCAATTGTGCAATAGGGATTCTGGAGTTTTTCCAACGAATTTCGAGGTCAATCATTCCGCCAATGTTGAAATAACGTTAATTAGAAATATCTCACCGGGTTTTGGAATTAATCTCAATGTATTAAATCCCAGAATCGCAAATTGACGAATTAAAAAGTGAAAACTAGACGACGCAGGAGAGGGGGAAAAAATAAAAGAGATGAAAAGGAAAAAAATGTAACAAATGTGTTACGAACGCGGAAACGAAATGCGTTCATGTGCTCCTCGACTATTAACAGCCGAGTAATTATCGGATTACGATCTTTCTACGGTTTTACAAGAGCAATGGGAATTTTCTATGGGACGATTTTTCATTAGTTGACGCCGTCATAAATCCTTGGGTATCATTTTTTTATTTACAAAAGAGGGAAATTAAAATCGAATTTGCATGAGAAAAATCAACGATTACTCAGCAATTAATGGGGCGGGTGTTTTAATAATTTTCACGATTTAATGACATTATGTTTTAATGAAATAATTGCGGGGGGGGGGGGGGAAGTGAAATTCGGTTTCAGAAAAAAAAAGTTGATAATTAAAAAAATTGCGGTTTTCGTATTAATTACCCACGGGATTTTTCCCCCCTCCCCCTGTTATCAGTATTACGTCAAAGCACTCTTCCCTCCAGTGTTTTCCCCGGATTCCCATCACATGCCGCTATTTCCACATGCTTCAACCTCCCAGTTTGATAATTAAATTTTCCAACAAATTTTCCATTTTCATGGTACCCTCGAAATTGTTTCACGTAACAAAGGCAGTGAATTAATGATTCAAATTGCGCAATAACCATTGAAACCGGAGGAATCAGCCCACCGGACCGTGTGAAAGCTCAAATGAATTTGAGAAAAAAAAAAACGACATTTTAATTATGCTTTAATCCTCAATGAGCCATGTTTTGTAATAGTCACTTCTATTAACCACGTTTTCCCGGATTAATGACTTCACGTACGTATAACTCGCAAAGGGGGGGGGGGACAATCAAATTTTGACTGGGACAATTGAAAGCTCATTTAGAGCTATTTACAGGTGTTTTCAAAGAACTTCGTTCATTTTTTATTTTTCCATTTTTTTTTTGAGAAAACATTTTCTGTCTAATTAGTAGGAATAATTAGTAAACATGAGCATGTTTTATAGCTCATTAATGGCTAATTTTCGGCTCGCAAATTCGTCAGTCTCGTTCTAGAGTTTCCAGCCCAATTTCATTTTTTTTCCACTCCCCCTCCCAAAATGTAATTAAGAGAATTTTTTTAGGACCGATTTTAAATGAGCTTTAAATTATCTGATAGTCAGATCCCGCCTCATCCGTGTTCCCACGCCCCCCTCCCCCTCTCAACTGAGTAATTTATAAATCGGAATAAACAGTTGCAAGCAGATGCCAGGGGAAACATTTGAAATAAAATTTTAATTTGCTGTTTCTCGGAGACAACTCGCGAACTTTAAGGCGAGATCACGAATATTCGAATATTTTGGGGTGGGCGAGGGGGTGAGGGGGTTGCGTGATCGAATAAACCGACGAGCGAGCAGTCCCACCGAGGGATGTCACCTGCGCTTTAGCCGTCCGCAGAAAACAGTTTCACTGTTTTTTTTTTTTTGCTGACAGCAATAAAATAATTGAATCTTGAATAATTTGAATTCGCTGCGCGATTTACTTATTCAGTGAATTGTAAACTGTTTTTTGTTTTTTTGGAGGGGTAATAAAAATTCTCTGCTTTCGTAGAAGTATTTTCTGATGAATGTAAATTTATCATTCGAGCCGAGAGTGAGAATAATAATTGAATGTCTCAAAGGAGAATTTTCGTTACTGCAATGCACAATTTTTTGTAATTATAATTGAAGAGTAGTGAGAGGTTGGAGTGGTTTGAGAAATAGTACATCCATCATTTTATGGAAATAAATTCCGAGTATTTTATGTGGAGAGAGGTATGAAAAGAAGCGGAAGAGAGCTTTCCAATTATCTGAAAATTCCAGTGCTCCTGGCCTCTGATTAAATGAGATCCGGCTGCGATTATCTGAGCGACAAATTGGTCTTTCATTTGTATTTTCTTTTTACTAGGATCCTCTCTCCGCTTCATTCAGCATTCGTCGCCCCTTTCAGGTTTCCTCAGGATTTTCAGAAGTACTCTCCTCGAATTGGACGTCTTGGTAACGTTCTTTTACGAATCTCTGGCGTCTGATTTGACTTTTTGTCAACTGCGATTTAATTCTGGCGACGAACCACGAGGACTAATAAATATTTGGCGGCCATTGCGTATTTCCATACATAATCTAAAGCTTATTATCGCAAAAGAAAATAATTTTCTCGATTAAACGAGTGCACAAACTTCCATGAAGACCTCCAAATTCATTTGCACCGTTGACCTCAGTAGCGAAGGGGTAAAATAGAGCAATATCTCGAAAACTAAGCGAAAAATCAAAAATTCCTGTAATCACCTTTTTTGTAGCTCTCAATGTGCCTGATAAAAAAGGTAGTGACAAAAAATTTCTTAACAGCCTTAGATTCCGAGATATTCATTGATTCATAGAATAGAGGACCACTTCGTTGGTCAATTAAATTTTCAACTCATTAAAAATATTTCTTTAATTTATCAATTTTCATTTTACCCTCTTCTCTCCGCCAGCTCGTATTCCCGCCTCTCGAAGCCGCCTATTTTCCATCCAAATATATGGATGAACAGCACACGAGTATGCGGTATACACTCGGAATTCTGTCTCCCTGACGATGCTTTATGCTCACGCGATTTGCCCATAAAAATGTCAGTTCATGGCACAAGACCACAGTTAGAATTTTCAAGACGGAAAATCGAAGCCAAAGGCTTAAATAAAATCACGCGTACCTGAAATGAAAAAAAAAAAAAAAATAATTATGGAAATTCACTGAGCAACCGTTGGCCATCATTTTCTTTTTACAACCTTATAAACAACTCTGACTGGCAAAATCAAGTGAATGACTGATGAAAATTATCTACAGCGAGTTATAAAACTCCGAGAGGACTCAATTGACCTAATTTTCATTATCACAATACATTCATCTCTTAAATTTCTTCAGATGGACGGAATAGTCCATCGATTATGCAAATGTTCATGGCAGAAATTGAATAAGTTCAGATCAATTGGAATAATTTCCTATCGTCTTTCGCGGGGAAAAAAAAATTGGAACATCGCATTATATGTAAACACACATACACCCCCCCCCCCCCCCCCCCCACACACACGCACACATACGTCACTCGATAGTCAAACAATTAGTTACGCTTTTGAGATTTCGTGCCAATTATGAGAATCAGGTTGACTTGAGATATCCAGAGCGAGTAGAAAGATTGCGTCGTTGAAATTCCCCCCGTTGCTCATCCGTCCGTTCTCCGTCTGGTGGATACAAAACAATGAAACCCACCTATCCAACAATTCTCATGATTATTCATTGCAAGAAATATGTGAACTAAAAAAGCCAGTTTAATTTCAACGTTGCCAATGATTTTTGACGCCTCTTGTGGTGACATTAGAGACAGCCAGAGACAATTGGATGAGCAATCGAAGACAGTCGATGAAAAATCAAGACACCAGTTGAATTCTATTCCTATGAGGCACCCACTGCCATTACACGTCATTGTTGCCATTGCGAAATTCTGTTGTAATAAAATGGAGGCAAACTCTTTATTTTTTTATTTTTTTTTATTCTCATTGCACCCCAGGTGAAACACGGGAGAGTGATCCAATGGTACCTGAGACATTACCAGTAGGCCACCAACGGCCTTGTCTTTTGCATTCGCCGCACTGTACTCAAGCATAAAACATTACCTCAATATACGTATTGTATGTCACTTTTCCTGCCTGAGTACCTTTCACCAATAATATTATAGCTTGCTGGTGGCAACAGACATCCACCAGACACACAGTTACTCTAAACAATTTGCATTATATTATTTTGAATGATTATTTGGGATAATGAGAGCAGACCACCCGAGACTATAATTGCAGTCTAGACTGTATAATTGACGATTGTAAAAACCTACGCATATATTAATGATCTAAATATCACTACTGGCGGGGGCCTGATGTTCCTCAAGATGAGGCGTACATAATCAATTTTTAGATTTTTTTTTTTCTCGTTGAAAGAATCCCTCCTCAAGTTTTTGTTCTCACGTTTTTTTTTTTTCTGTTCATTTGGTATCTTAATCCTGCTTATTAAACTATTGTTTTCTTTAATTTTCCGTAATTAGACCTCTCATGATTACACATTATCGATGCCACTCCACAGTTTATTGTTTTGTAATTAAGATATCGTAATCTCACATTCACCATTGTTTTCATACATCGGAGAGAGAGAGAGATGTAGAGAGGAGAGAGAAAAACAAGTCATCGATGCACTTTAACTGATGCAACAATCATCAAGTAGACTTTAATCATTCTCATTAAGAACTTAGTGATTTTTGTTTTGATTTGCAATACCCGAGCCCTTCCTTATTTGTGTTTCAGATCCTTTCACCAATAAACCAAATATATCAAGCTGAGTTCATCATCAATCGACAATACATCTCGACTCGTACCTGCCACATACTAACGCACACGAATTCACTGATTCCAAAAAAAAAAATATATTAAAAATATTTTTTAAAAAACCAACCGACACTGCCATAAGCCAACGAATAATGAATTAAATCGATGAGAAAATCCAATCTGATCTAGACAAAGATGATACGTGTGTCCAGCGAAGCCGTGGAGCCCAGAGAAAGCTCACAGGCTCATCCAGATTGGCCTCTCACGACGAATGAATACAATTAAGAATTAATTAAACTAGTTCATCATTTCGTTGAGGGGGAGGGGAGGGGGGGGGGTGGGGGATTGAGATAATCCGGCCAAATTAAGACTTGATCTGAGAAAATTCTAAGGTAAAATGTTGGGTGTCAGTCAGCCGAGTAATCCACCATCAAGTCTGCGACACTCGGCGAGTTTCTCATGTCTTCAGCGCACATCAGCTGATGGTGGACATCGAGCAAGAACATCAACACTTCCTCAACAACCAAATCTCCAGCTGTCAGCGGCTCAGAATTATGGTGGTCCGAGCTCATTGCAGCAATCATCATCGCGACAAGTTGAGATCGATTGTCTTCCTGAGAGCAATGACTATGGCTTTGTAAGAACTCGACCTAGATTACGTAGCACAAATTCAACAGTTCTGCGGGAGGAGCAGGAGCGCCACTGTCAGCAGAAATTCTATGACACTGAGTGTGTTTACTCGCAATCATCGAAGATCAAGGATCGTGAGATATTTGAGGCAACGAAGAGCCGTGAAATTGTTAAGAATCAGAATCCCCTGCGTGGTGCACTGATTCTATTCACAGCATCAACGTCATCCTGGTGGAAGGCCAAGCAGAGGGAGGAATTGTCAGCGGCAAATTCATTGATGACACCGCTGTCGTGTGGCGCTGAGACAAGCAGAAAGTGGTCATCAAATGGCTCAACCATGACACCACCATCATCCGAGAGGAAGTGGCTACCATTGACATCGTCTGGTGGTCCATCGAGTGAGCGCAAGTGGTCGTGCAATTCGATAGCCTCGCAGGAGAGCGAGAGAAAGTGGACGAGTGCATCAGTGTCACCAACGTCCAACAATCAGGATCGCAAGTGGAGGTCATTGGGTGCATTGTTGCGCACTCCAGTTACTCAGGTATCGCAAGCGAGTCCCAGTGGATTTGGCCACAATATGAGTGTCTCGCTGATTGAGAATGGCCATGACAATTCGAGGGAGTGCTCAACAGTTGGACAATCTGGTAAAACAATGAGATATCCACAGCCAACCTCTTACTCGGCTAGGGTATCACGAACGAGTAGAGATACCTACAGAGAGAGTGCTGATTTCTCCCAGAGATCTAGCAAAGTTAGTAGACGTCTCTACCAAGATTCCAATGAGCTCTCCGAGAGTGAGGATCAGAAGAGAAGGCCAAGGCACACGGAGGATGAGTCCAGGGAGAAGAGCAAGGGACAGACCATTGAGGCCCGTGCAACATCAACAAGATCGGGTAGGGCTCAGAGCTTTTATCTCCTCGATGATTTTCTCAAACCCCAGCCACAATCAGCCAAGTGTTCAATGAACTTTCATCTGCCGTCGTTTTATAAAACCGAGAGGAATGCCAGATTGAGTGAAACTAAACCAGTTAGCGTTAGAAATCCAACTAATATAACACCACCGCGTCGTCACAATTCAAGTTCAGATAGTCTTGAAGTTGCAACGAGTCCATTACCACCACCAGTACCACCGCCACCACCACCGGAGGTAACCGGTATCAATGGTATCAGCAGTGCCAAGGAGAGGGAGAGACTTGATGCTGGCAGGGAGAAGGAGGGATGCCCCTGCAAAATGTGCTGGGCCAATCTTCAGCAGAGATCATTTCGGGATGAGGTAAGTACCAACACAGCATTCTAATCATCTGCTGGTATTGGTCTCATTGATTGGGTGGGAGGTAAATGGGTCAGTTGATTTGATGATTTGATAGTTTGTCGTGGAATCATTGGATTTCCACAATCATTTTGCAATACTACTAATGCTCCATATATCGTTGAAATCGATCAACATCTCGCCAATAAAGAGATCGTGAGACTGTCGAGTCACTGTTTGGAGGGGGATCTCAATCGCGATGTATGGACTATTGCAATACTTTTGACGCTTTTTGCTTCGGGGATTCGATGTCTAGACGTGCACGAGGCTATTGAGAATAGAGGGAACTAAATGGGGACAGACTTGCTGATGGATAAATCGAAGTTGATAGGGAGACGAATAGATTTACCTATTGTTCACCAGAAAAATTCATAAATTTCTGGATAATTCGCGAAAAATTATCTCCACTCTCGATAATTACTGCGATTAGATATTCTCCATTAACTCTAGCCCAGAACCAACATCATTATCCCTCCCCATTGGCGACGTGTGACGAAACGATGATGACTCCAATTACTCTCCCCCCGTTAGCTTTCATTAAAATTTGAATGCACCTTTTTTTTATTTTTTCCCCCCTTTTTTTTTTGTATTGAAGTGGTGAAAGGCCCGGTATTTTTTTTTTCGCCCCATTAAAGTGGCCAATCAGACAATGTCAGCATGCATGTACTTGATGTTTTAAGGAGAATGATGCGCTTATACTTAAACAATCTCATTTCTTTCTATTGATTCGGCTTTGTTGGGGAAACAACTGCCGACGAGCGTGTCGTTGCGATAGGATAATCGATCGTCAC
>JAPYZM010005504.1:0-12752 GCA_030522845.1 Psyttalia concolor | reverse complement strand
TTTTTTGGCTCGTGGGATTATAACACTCGCCTTCGGCTCGTGTTACAACCTCCCACGAGCCAAAAACACAATTACGCACATGTTGCATAATATACTAATAAGCAACTCGTACTGTGTTGATAATTATACGCTTGCGCAGAGGGCGCACTCGCCTTTGGCTCGTGCGCCCTCTCGCGCTCGTGCATAATGATCAACTTACAGCACTTGTTGCTTAATATACTATTATTTGGGAAATTGAAAATAGGAGAATTAGGATAATTACGGTTCTGTTGGTAGAGGCTAAGAGCACTTAAGTGTTTCTTTTTGGTAATGAGTAAAACTAATGTAAGGAACTAAAGTACTTAGATTGCTAGATGATAAGGGTTATTTGCTAATAAACAGTACGTCTTCGTACTTAATTGCAATACCGTTGATAATTTATATAATAGAGTTGAGGCAGTATCCAACACTAATTTTGAAAAAAAAAATTGTGTCACCCCAAAAACATAATTGATTACATTGAGGGTAACCCGCTCAAGTCAAGGTTTGGCCAATCAGGTATACTGTATGATCAAAAAATTGATATTTTTTTATAATCAGAGTTACGTTTAAACGTTTGCCATGTTTCCCCGCGAATGTTTTTTTTATGTTGCAATTTGTAAAAGTTATGTAAAACTTTGTAAAAATTTGCGTTTGTCACATAATTTTTTAACTTTAGATTTTTCAGCGAGGATAAACATTTCGCATGGAGAGAAATTGCTCAGTTAAAATCACCGGTTTTAACTAAACTGACGTAACCGCATAGTAAGATTGAACATCATCAGAAAACTCAGGCACTGGTTTAAATAATTTTTAGTGAATAAATAAATTTTGCTGAGGAGTTGAAGAATTTATTCACGAACAGCCCAAACGGAATATGATAATCAAATGATTCGGCAATTTCAACGGAACTTCTCTCTCCGTGTGATATCAACGGATTATCATCAGTTATTCATAATCAATTTCATGAAATGCGC
Source organism: Psyttalia concolor (assembly GCA_030522845.1). Lineage (NCBI taxonomy): Eukaryota > Metazoa > Arthropoda > Insecta > Hymenoptera > Braconidae > Psyttalia > Psyttalia concolor. The sequence goes on along the minus strand of JAPYZM010005504.1, from coordinate 11,757 downwards.
AGACATTGGTGCGAATGAAATTCGAATTGGTGCAATTGAATGAATTTTCTGGAACACGTGGTGACTCCCGTGGCCGAACTCTGCAATTTCTCCCGTCCATTTTACAGACTTTGGCACATCGTGCTCCAGAGCAACAGACACGGACGTAGTTTCCGAAACTTGCGTAATCCCCACTCGTATAATTACATCCCAGTCGCCCTCTGGAGGGCTCAACTGATGGGATTAAACGTCCAGCATCCTGGCGGATACAGCTTTTTTCCCCTCAGGGAATTGGATTTCGCTGTGATTTCCGGAACGCTCCGAGGAGAATGAACGGTAAAAATTTTGATGTCGATTCCGTTTTGAATTGTCTGATGGTAGCGGAAAAAATTATATTATCTGTATTTTTTCGAGTTTCGCGAAGTGAAAAAAGTATTCTTCAACAATTTATGAAAAAAAGACTCGTTACTGAAATAATCGGTTGAGAGTCACTTTATTTTAAAATTATTGATAATTGATCAATTGTTGAATTGTTGAATGAGAAAATGGTAATTTATACTTCATATAGCAATTCCACCGCATTAATCTGTGAAACTGAATTAATATACCACTTAGTATCGAAACTATTAGTGACACCGCTATAATCGATTAATTTCGGACAATGTGATAATGAATAGAAGGTTATGGAGACGATAAATTATTTTTGATTATGATATAAGAAATAATTTGAGTACGTTACTATATTTACCACGCGATAATCAATAATATCGACCAAAAGTGTATAATTTGCATTGCGATATGTAGTGATGGGCCTTTTCAGTATTTTTTTTCTAAAAAATGAATGTATCCGAATGGTAATTGCGGTATAAAAAGAAAATTTGGGGAAAGAAATCATTTAGGCAACCCGACGGGTCGCCGATTCATTAAGGCGTTACGCTTATAATTTTCAAAAAATCGGTTTTGTTTTCTTGCATTTTCTGAATATACATATATTGGAGCGTACACACTTTAAATTTCATGTCAATCAGACGACTATTCTTGCAGTTATAGACGCATTTATAAAGGCGCATGCGGTAGGCGTAAAACGCTTTTGGAACTTTCAACCCGTTTTTGTCAAAGCCATGTTTTCGAAGTCGGTGAGCAAGACTTCTCGGAAACGGTTGAACCGATCAGTCTCACGCTGTTACGCAAGCTTGTTAACTACATTTTTCAGCAAATAATCGAAGATGTTTTCATTCCGATCAATAGTTTCCATATTATAAACAATGCAAGGCTTCAATTTTCGTGCGAAAGCGGATCGTTTGTTTTGAGAGGCCGCCATTTTGTCAAAAATGATTATTTCGCTAATTTCTTCAATTCACTACTAGATCATGTATGATATTAACGAAATTATTTTGTTTTTCTCATCTGAGATGCTCCAGTCCGAAGATATCGTGCTCACCGCAAAATACCTTTCTTTTGCGGAGCTCAGAGAGATTGGCTGTATCAAAATTTGGGATGATTGTTTTAAGAAATAAAAAATACGTAAATCTAGGGTAGGGTTGTGATAATACGTCTGCAAAATGTGAAACAAATAAAGTAAACAGTCTGCGCGGGAAAAATTTTTGAATTCTACGTTATAGATAAATGGATGTATTATATTAACAATACAACGTACAAAACACCTCTCATGAGCTTTCATAAATGCGATACGATACGGGGCGATAATGTCAATAAAAATTTATATACAACATTTAATATTCAATAATTAAGGGGATATCATCGTGTATTGTATCGCGGTATCACTAAAAACTAGGTACAATCGACACTAAAATTGAGTCGGACGCAATTCGCGGAATAGCTTGATGGAGGCGCTTGTGGGGTTCATAACAACCTCGTCCCCCTTGCGAACCCTTGGTAGTGCTAAAATTGGTAAGCTTTGTAACACCTCACCGCACGTTGGATTGAATTTAATCGAATTTATATAAATCATTTGAGTCATATACCTTCAGAAGGGAAGGCGAGAGGAAGGTTTCGTACATCTACCCAAGCATAAAAAGTTACGGGTCTTTATGTCCGGATAAGATTGCTTCATTTACAGCAACCAGATCCTTGAGAATAACAACGTTTCTCAATTAGTACGGCAATCTTGTGTTAGACATTCCACAGTACTCACCAATTAATTATTAATCAAGTTTATGTTCGTGTTCTTCCGAAATATCTACCAATCGCATAAAATTAAATCGAATTTATTAAGTTGAAAAACAAAATGAAAAAAAAAAGTAATAAAATACCAAACAAAAAAGACAAACGCAATCAATAAAAGAAAAGCCGTCAATTCATTCGAGTGAGTTTAATTCATAACTGTATCGTAATCATAGAAGTATCGATCCTATGGGGAAAGCTTGATACAATCTATTTAAATATTGCACTTATTTTGCTTACTCCCTTCAAAGAATGAATTATAATGTCAATTTTGAAAGATACTCGATACGCCATATAAACTGAATGAATAGCATTTGGGATTTTTCATTCAGTTTAATTAGTACACTGGAGAGAGTTTGTAATCGAAATTCGATACGTTTGATCTCATTATCAGATGCACTTATCCGCTCTGGTTTTGAAATGATCACGAATGGCTATTTTAGTTCACGATAATAACATGAATGAGAATTTGTTTGTGTTAATTATCAACGAACTGCGGTACTGATATTAATTCTATGCAGTCACGGGATATGGCGAAAAAGTCTATCATGAATTGCGGTAAACTGACGGTGGATTCAATAATTTGTGTAATAGCGGTTTATATGTGATATTTGGTGTTGTTCATTCGTTCGAGTGAAATATGGGGCAGTTCACACTTAAATTGGCCACCACCGGAGAAAATCGCTCCAAAGCCCATTCTCAGTTTATAATATTTATTACCACTATTATTACCTAATATTTTATTCACTTGAATTTATTATGAAAGAGCTCGTTGAACAATTTAGAAGTGAAGTGAAGTGTAAAACGTTCCAAGTTAATAACTATTCATCAGTTTTTAACGTATATCTAGGAAGTTAAGGTAGATAGCAAAATTTTCCGCAAAATCATTTTTGTAGAGCAAATTGAGGGCTAGGGAAAAGGTTATTATGAAAATTTTGACAGTCCAATTAGATTCAGCAGAATTTTTCGAAAAGTCGGGTAAGAGATGAGTCACCCTAAACGCTTTTAACGGTTCACTACTGAATTGATACAAGAATTGCTCAGGAATTTTTCAATTCTTAGGGTCTAGCAAATTCTAGATATAATGCAGACTGGATTCTCATGAGGGAAAAGAATCTAAACTTGTTGCTTTCAGTGCGAGAACAAAATAATTTATCGAAAAATTACAAATTTTGTTGTAACTGATAAGAAAATTTTTTCCATCACGCTGTGTGCTGCGCTTCGCGTCGAGTGACTGAAAAGTTCTTTTCCGACACACTGAGATGAAAAATATTGTTCGTAACACGTGAAAAAAGTGGTTTTTGACTCGTGGGATTATATCCCTCCTCTTCGGCTCATGATATAAACCTCCCACTCGTCAAAAACCATTTTTTTCACTTCTTACGAAATAGTAGATTACATACCTAGACCAGTAAAGTAAACAAACATGTGATCTGAGGCTTTCTTATTTACTGGCCAAGGTGTGTATACTATTTTTCTGCTCGACGGAGCCGGAAAGTGGCAACTTCGTTTAGCGCAACGGGCCGAAAGTTGACGCTTTTCGGCCGGAGGGCAGAAATTAGTATATTTCGTAACAAGTGAAAAAAAACGGTTTTCGTAACTCGTATATAATATATTTCGTAACTCGTGAAAAAACACTTTTGTGTCGGATACACGATGTGTTGGAAAAGCACTTTTCAATCACTCGACGCGGAGCGGAGAAAATACTATTTCTGCATCAGATAAATTTTCTCTTTGAAAAGTACTTTATTCTCTTGATGTAAGTGTTCAGATCGTGAAAATCAAAACAATATCAACCTTGCAGATGTTGTACTGAATTTTAAATGAAAACAATTCGGGCCTGTCTCGCGCAGTTAGCAGAATAGATATATTAGTATTCAGGATTTTGATTTAAAATTTTCCGGATCCCTTCAACAAACCAATTACCAAACTGTATCTCATCCCTAAACATGAACTTTCAGGGCTGAAGCCAGTGAGACGGACAAAATAATGAGAATTTCTGCGAGCATTTTATTCAATTCTTCTCCGCTGATTGTGCGGGTACAGAGTTTGTTGTGAAACAAATTCGTAGCTATTCGTTGACCCGCAAATGGCCAATCGAATAAACGGGAATGGGAGGGAGGGGGTTGGGTGAATACTGACGGAGATTAATTGTCAAGGGTTATAGAACATGCGGGCTTTGCCAGAGAATTCATTCGTACAGACTCAAAACCAAAATTTAACAATTTATTGGGGCTATTACAGGAACCAATAGCAAGAGTTGATGAATTTATCGAAGGACGAGAGAAAATTGGTAAATGTTTGGTTGTTCGGGAGGAAGGGGTATTGGTAAACAAAATTAAAGTTTGGAATTAATTTTGTCGGAAGAAAATAGGGAGATTTGAGCTATAGTAAATTCGTCGATGAGTGAAAATTTTTGACAAATTATTGAGTGATTTCTTTATATTAAGGTCTTCGAAATTTTCGACTTCGTCAAATATTTTACTACTTTTTCATATTTACTTAGTCTCCCCTTCCATATTTTACTTTGTAAAATAAGAACTTTCTTCGAAAGTGCAATAGCATATTGATATGACTTGCTGACTTTACCATACTTTTTTTTCAATTTTTTGCACATCTCGATCCATCGTCGATTAGAGATTATATTATCACCGGAGACGGTAATGTATTTTCATGCTAAACCTGACAATATCTATAAAAGTCCATCCCAGGGAGGAATGAACGATGGAAAGAAGGTTCGATCAGGCTTGATCCACGGTTGACAAAGCCTGGTCGAGCCTCGATTTTCAAGATTGAATCAACCTTGAACGAACATTGAAAAATAACTGTTTCCAAGGCTGGAGACCCCTTCATTGGTGGAGCCTTGAGTAGCCTCGATCCAACCTTGAGTGTCATGATTGGATTAGGGTTGTAATCTAAATCTCGTCCAAGGATGTGTGTAAATCTTGATTCTTGCTGGACGAAGAAAATAAAAATTTGTTCATATATTGAATAAGAAAAAGTCATGGAAACAGAAATGAGTTGTGAGAATTTTGAAATATTGAGATTCAACTTAAATTGCAAATAAAGAGACAATGGATTCTTCGTAATTCCACCTGGAGACGAGGTTTTCTCCGTATAATTGTCGGTTTCCCTGTCTTTAAGAGGAGAGAAAAAATTTGTTAAATAATTTCAGCTTGATTAATCATGTATAGATTAGGCAATGAAAATTTAATGTTAACATTTATGAGAAATTTTTGAAAAAAATTAATTGATCTCTTTCATGTCGTCTTGTCATGTCATCTTTTTCATGTCGTTCCATGAATCAAGTTTGAAACATGATAGGACAAGCTCGATGGAACATTGCATATCATATGTGAATCAGTCATTGATTTGACGATGGATCTAAGTCTTGTTCTATCTTGGATATCCCAGTCTTGAGCAGCCATGCTGTTCCAACCTTAACCCAAGGCTTGACTATATATCGACGAGCCTTGCTTGAATCAATATACGATTCAACAATGGAAAGAAGCTTGATTCAAAATTGCGTTATCCAGCCATGATGTCATATCTTGTTCCAGGCTTGTTCCCACCGTCAGGGTGGACTTTTTCTACCTGGGATACATAAGAGGAGGCTTCGATCATTAATAATTTGAGGAGATTTGAAAAAAAATTGAAGAAAATCTCTAGACGATCCCGCCGTAATTATCAACGTTCGAATAAAATCCCGAAAGGCCCAGGTGTAGTAATTCTTAATCTCAGAATTGCCCTGACCTATTGTACGTAAAATAATAATCGAAATGTTAGCGTATCGAATTCTTTTTCCAGCAGGAATTCTGCACAGAGGTTGGAAATTTGGTTTCGGGATAAAAAACTGTCGTATTAAAATGACTCCGAATATAAAAATAGTGTGGGGGTGCGCGGAGAGAGGCAGGAGAGGTCAATGCTTCTCGAACGAAGAATGTCGGGAATGGATGTCCTAATGCCTATAAAAAGATAATTTGTGATTTAGAACGCCCACTTCATTTATCCCGCTTCAGATCATTCTGATATCTTATTCCCCTGAGGATATAAACTTTAGAATTACTGAAATTATATTGTACTTTGAAGGCCGAGTGCTGACGGAGTGGAATGTTCTAATTTGGTTGATATCATAACAGAATTTCAATATGAGAAACTCGTATTTTTATAGTAAATTTCCGTAAATGTTTTTTCAATTAAACTCACAGATTGAACAATTATTTGAATCATTTTTAACGTTTTGTTGATCAGGTTTAATGAATAATTATCATACTTGCACATAAAAATACAATTTATTCCGGCGTTTTTCTATTTTTAACAACAAAAAAATTCTGAATGTTTTTATTTATAAGAAAACTATTTCCGCAACTTATGTTCAAATTTTTGTAGAATAAAATAAGGATTTTATTTAATTTTTTTTTTATTTCATTTTATTTTATTTTATTTTTTTTTTAATAATCGGTAATTAACTTTCATGCAAAATTATGCTCTCATTAATTTCGCCGCTTGTCAATTTCTGACCTAATGTCATTCACTATAACCCCTGATATATGCCTAGATTGAATGAAATAAAAATGATAATTCATTCCTGAGGGTTCAAAGGGAGATATAAATTTTTTTCAGATTTGCCTTCTCCGTTGATTTTTTTTACAGCGAAATAACGAATAAGGCGGCGTTGCACTCATCGAATGAGCAATGTAATATTAATTAATTCATTACTTTATATGTTTCTACTGAAAAACTATCCTGCTGTCAATTCACGAGACTACCGCTCAGCAGTGAAATTACGAGATTAGAGCCTTTCGATATTGTTTAATGGGATTTGGAATAGGTTGGATAGGATCCGGATTATTCTCAATATAAAATTTACAAGACCTTTTTACTGAAAATAATGGATAGTCCAGACCGAGATTCGAACCCGGGATCTTCCGATTACGCTACAAATTTTGAGCGCCGGTGTTGGGATTTGAACTCAAATCATTGGTACCAATTTTACTATTTTTTAAATTCTAGGTTTTAAGTTATGTAAATAATGTTGCTACTGAATAAAAACACTTTGGAAAACAAAAAAGTCCCAATTTTACTATTTATGATATAAGTAATAGAAATAATGGTAATGAGGAAGTTAATGGACTCAACATCAAACATCATCGATTATTTCACACCTCTAGATATTGGTTTGACCATTCTAAATTGGAATATCCAAGCAGAATAGGTCGGACTAATCTAGAAATAAATATGAACACCATTGTACACCCTGGTGCACCTTGTGGGATTCATTCCAACCGCATCTGCGTCGCGAACTCTGCATAACATTAAGTACTGAAGAGGTTTGTTATACCTTTCCGCACGCTGATTTGTATGTAATCGAATTCATTTTAAATTATTTAATTTAAATCCCTTTAGTAGAGAAGGAGAGGGGAAGGTTCCGTACATTCACCCAAGCATAATGAATTTCAAATTTTATGTCTTGATACGAACAAATCATTAAAAGCAACCAGTGTCCGACACTAAAAAACATCTGAACAAGGCAACGGAATGATATGTGTGGGCGAGGGAGGTGATAGGAAATATTTTTTCTGAGCCCCTAAAATTATAAATTACCGAAATAAAAACGTCGTCGTTAATCGTAGCTCCCCCCCCCCCTTTAAAATAAGGATACTGTAACCACTTACGCAAATGATAATGCATACATACATAATTGATTAATTAATTCGAGATGACTTCAATTTTTTGGGGTTTTCCTGAAATCTAGAAGACATTCGATTACCAAGGAAGTTTCGTGACCAGGAGATTCTCCCCCGATGATTTTTGGAAAAATGCCTGTGTGTGTGTGTGTGGACATTCTTTTTCGTTCACGCTCCCGCCAAAACGCCTAATGCGATCGGATTGATTTTGATCACGATCGATAAGTATTGACTTAGTCTCGATCTGATTAGGTTGGGTGCCTTCTCCCACCAGCTCCTCTTGAGTTCTTTCAAAAATAGGGGTAAATTTTCAATTCCTTTCGATCACGCTCCCGTGCGCAAGCGTGATGCGATCGAAGCCAATGTTGTTATGATCGATAGATATTCATTCATTTACTTAATCCCTGATCATCATGCGAGTAAATTTCTCCCATCCCTTTTCGGAGTTTTTTTGGTTTCTTTGATCACGCTCCCGCAGAGACGCGTCGTCCGATGGAGATACCTTTGATCGCTATCTATAGGCATTGACTTTGTTTAGATATCATTAGGATGGAAGTAAATTCCCCCACCCCTATACGGATTCTTTAGAGTGAAATCCTCTCACCCTTTGTAATACTTCTGAAGGAGGGTGTCTAGATTTCTACGTTAATATTTCAGCCTCTCGGGAAGTTCGTTATGAGGCTTGTCAAGGGCCGAATACAAGAAAAAAAATTGCTTTACAAATCGTGTTGAGAATTAGTCGGGAAGATAGTCAATGCAACAACAATGGGAGCGAGTGTAGCGAGCGACCACAACCGAGAACAAATTTTTGTATTAAATTTTCATTTGTAGTACGCGCATCTATCATCTTTTATAACTTTCCATCATTTCCTTCGCTCCACAATTTTTTATTAATTACTTGTTATCAAGCATTTCAGGTGATTAAATTTGTCTTCGGTTTCTATACAGAGATTGCTGAGCTGTATCTGTCGACATTCATTAAAACCTCATTTGTAGAACAATTTCCAGAATTTTCGATGTTTTTAATTTTTCTTCCACGATAACTGACACTTTTTTGGTATTTTTTAACTGATAGCCGGAAAAATTACGGTTGAGGCCATTGACACTAGTGGTATTACTCCGAAAAATTCACTTCCTCTCGTCCCATCCTCAACATGCCTCCAACTTCATGTTTGACGCGAGAAAATCGAAATGAAAGTGGTGAAAGATACACACTGGAAGTTAGTGTTGAAGTTGAAAACGAGAACAACCCGCCGCAGGGACACAGCAAAACTTTCTCACTTTTTCTCCCTTTTTCATTTTATCCCCGATTTTATCCTTTTTCTCTTTCTCATCGTTTCTCTTCTCTCCATCGTGCAATTTTTTCCACTCCTTTCTTTTTCACTGGCAGCATTGTCGACGAGGAAATGCGCTTATCGAAGATCGCCGCGGGCGATACATAAAATTTTCGAGTGAGTAAAATAGTCGGGAGGAGGAAGAGATGAAAAATGAGAGGGCTGGGAGATTACACTTTTTCACGTCTGAAGTAGTTTTGACAGTTATATATTATGTGTGTATTTTATCGCAAATTTCATGGGTGACATTTGGAGGAGTCGATCTGTGAAATTATCGCCCTGGATTTGGATTTTGATTGAGATAACATTTTAAGGAACGAGAACACGTGTCGATTTCCGGAGACTTAAATCTAAATTAAATTTTCGATTAACGTCTATATTAATAAAAAAATGTAAATTCATTTATTTTCTTTGTCACGTATTTCATTGTGGTCTAAATTGGTAGCTTTACCGTTTGATTTATTTTCTGTCTCCGTTGTGTTTAAATGACAAGTTAGGAAATTCATTAATAGCACGGGGGGGTTCGCCCCCTGCCGGCCGCGCTCACTTCCCAGCCCTTTCAGATTCTTCCGATACTTACATATTTCCCTATCCTTCTGACCCTAAGATGCTTTGTGATCCTTGGTAAATTTGCAGCGTCTCCTGAATTTTGGAGGTTGCCGGAATTTTCAAGTAAGTTGCAGAAGATAGTTAATAAGATGAGACCCTCCAGATCCTTCGATCCCTGAAGCCGTTAGATCTTCAGACGCTTCAGGTCCTTACTGACCCGGGTCATAACATACTTAGACCCTCCTAATCCTAAGAAACTTCGTGACCCTTGGTACATTTTCAGCGTCACCTGAATTTTTGAGGTTGCCTGAATTTTTAAGTAAGTTGCAGAAGATATTTGATGAGATGAGACCCTCCAGATCCTTCGATCCTTCAAGCGCTCAGATCTTCAGACGCTTCAGATCCTTACTGGCCCGGGTCATAACATCCTTAGTTAGACCCTCCTAATCCTAAGAAACTTCGTGACCCTTGGTAAATTTTCAGCGTCACCTGAATTTTTGAGGTTGCCTGAATTTTTAAGTAAGTTACAGAAGGTATTTGGTGAGGTGAGATCCTCCAGATCTTTCGATTCTTCAAGCCCTTAGATCTTCAGACGCTTCAGACCCTTAGTGGCCCGGGTCATTACACGGAGAAAAATATTCAAGAAAAATTACGGTATACAAGTCACGTACAGTGCGAGCCAAGAACCCTTCCAGGATTTTTTGTACGAATTAAAGAGAATAAGTACGTTGCCTAACGGAAAACATACGAAAAAGTTACGTAATTTTTTTGGAAATTAAACTCCAACAGTAAAATCTACGATAAATTTCAAGACTTATTACGGCTAAAAAAATAAAAATTACGGAACGCTTCGTAATTTTTACGGAACAGAACGTAGAATTTACTTGAAAATTGGCCACTTTCTATGAAATTTCAACTTCGCTCCGAGATTATGTGACTTGTTCCGTAATTTTTCTTGATTTTTTTCCTCCGTATACTTGAACCCTCCTAATCCTAAGAAACTTCGTGACCCTTGGAAAATATTCAGCGTCTCCTGAATTTTTCCGGTCACCTGAATTATCCGGCCTTATTTTGTTATTATATAGAGTGAAACGAAGGAAATTCCAGTGATCCGATCAGTTCGTTGTTTTTTACGCTTTAAATTTATCAAAAAAAAAATAACTCGATTCTCAGAATTACCTTGAATTAATTAGAATGTAATGGAATCGAACAAATTATACTCCGAAAATATCAGCCACCAATTCTCATTATTTCGTCCGTCCGTCTGAAACTGCAACTTTAAAACCCAAACTCTCTAAACTTTTGGATGTACGAAAATTGAGTGTTCAAACTTTTAATGCTAGGTACGACGATTGCAACCTGTCCAGTGGATTCGAAACGAGTGGGCTACTCCGTCCATTCCGCCGCCCACTACTTCCCCCCACAGCTTCACACAATTTGTTTCAGAAACTAGTGGACTGTACTTACTTGACTAGTCGATGGATCTCTCCTGTTACTTCCCCGACTTTGTTGTCGGAGAGGTCCAGTGAGGTCAGTCTGTTGAGCTCGAGTAGCTCTCTGGGGATGGCTTTCAGCTCGTTTCGGTCCAGTTGAAGCGTCCGCAGTCGGGGAAATCTTTTGTGGAGCAAAGAGATTTTTTACATTAATTTCTCATTCTTAAAGATCACTTCGCTGTTTTTTTTATGGCGAATTGAAGAAAGAAAACTTTAAATGTAATATTACGCTGCCAGGAAAACCTACTTTTGGCTTGTGACGTTTTCAAGTTAGACCACCCTCAGCATTAATCCTAGATGATCTAACTATGTGAATAGTGCCTATGACTATTCACATATGGGAATTTTTCTTCCTTTGTCTATTTCTTAGGGCCGTCACACCCTGAATACCGGCTAACCGTCGCGTGGGTTTCACTCACGTTGGGAATGTTATGTGGAAGGTTTGGGTACGGATTCTTTAATAAACACTCGCGTATCCAGTAGATAACAGATATTTAATTCACTACTAACTAATATCTAAGATACACGGCA